>JXCR01112378.1:202160-238034 GCA_002079205.1 Phalaenopsis hybrid cultivar | reverse complement strand
AAAAAAAAAAAAAAAAAAACAAAACAACTACAACAACACTTTATTTTCAAAAGTTGACCGACAATCTCTATCTATTTCCTTCCAATTCCTCCACTAATAGAATCTAGCGTTGGTTATGAACGATAGGAATCAATATAATTAGGCTTTTTTTCACTGTCCATTTTTATGTGTTGTACGAACATTGTGTTGCCTCTTTTTGAATATAGCTGCAAAAAACTAACACAAATGTCATCATGAAAGAAGTAAAAGGATAAATTCTATGAACAATATAAGATAAGGTGAAACTTGTATAATTACTCAATACAATGGTGATATATATAGGAAATGTTTTACAAATTTGGTGATTTATTCTTTTCATCTTCTATTATAAGAGCAAAAGCATCCACATGTTTATTAGCAAGACAATAGTTAGTCAGAATATCATCGATGAACAAATGACTAATCACGATATGAAAAAAATCAATCATAACATCGTCACTACGGTGTCAATAGATAATTTACATTATAATTAAATATAATTCATTTTTTGAAATAATTGAAATTTATAAAAATATGTTGACTAATCACTGTATCTCTGACAACACTTGTTGATCACATGTTGCATTTTCATTGGTATTTCTGTTCTTCCCAGATAATCTAGAACTTCATCTACATAACGAGGCCTCATAACAAATAATAAAGTGTTTTAAATGTAAAATTTAATGTTATAATACACATTAATTGTTGTATTTTTATAATATCTGCATCACGAATCAGTCTGCATGAATACAATTTTTTTTTTCCTATCGTAAACTTCTTCAACATCAGCAAATACAATATTCACAGGATACTTCCATGAAAGCACCAAATTAACAGCTAAATGCAACAAATTCACTCACAAAATACCTCCTTGAAAACATTAATTCAACAACAAAATAATGTCATATTACCAACAACTTATCACTTTAATCATACCAATTGAAAAACAAAATAACACTAGGATAACACCATAATAACACCAATTCAAGACTGAAACAACCCTATTTAACACCAAGATAAATCCATGATAACATAAATTTAATATCATAATACCATCAAAATACAACCAATATTACCACCTTAGTAACACCAAATCAAAGCCAGAATACAAATGAAATTTCACTATAATAACACCAAATTAGCACATAAAAATAATCAATTTACTCTCAATATATCTCTATGGAATCACTAATTCAAACACAGAAAAACACTATATTACCAGGAAATTACCACTTTAATCATACCAATTGAAAAACATAATATCATTAGGATAACACTATAATTGCACTAATTCAAGACCAGGATAACCCCAATTTACCACCAATATATATCATAATAACACCACTTTAATACCACACCACCACCAAAGTACAACCAAATTACAACCTTAATAACACTAAATCAAAACCTTAATACAACTGAGATACCATCATAATAACACTAAATTAACACATAAATACAACCAATTTACCCTCAAAATTCCTCCATGAAAATACCAATTCAACAATAGAATAACGTCATATTACCACAATAATAACACCAAAAGTATATAATTAAAACTTCAGAAAACCAATATAATAACACCCACTAAGCAACACTTAATAATCAGGATATCAAAAAAATAACACCATAACACTTCCAAATTATCATCATAATACCATCAAATTATTTCTATAATAACACCACATTACCACCTTAATAACACCAACTTAACATTAGGATACTACTAAATTTCCTTCACTATACCACAACATTACCTAATAAAACCAATTAACATCATAATAAAACTAAATATGGATGTATTATGCTACATTTCTTGTGGTAATCTAGTGGAATTGTGCTTATTTTTAGGTAGAATTGTGATACTAATGTGGTTGTGTTATGATGTTATTACGCTTTTTTTCTGGTTGTATTTGGATGGTAATGTGGATGATAATTTGGCGTTATTGAAGCTTATTTTCTGTTGGTCTCCAAGTGGTATAATTGTATTATTATGCTAATTCTCAGGTGGTATTGTAAGGTTATTAATGTGATAGTGCAGTGGTATTATGTTGGTTTTATGGTGGTATTGTATTGGTTGTGTCTGTGATGAACCTTACAAGATAAAATATTTTCTCTTCCAATACTAAATCATCAATACACATGGTTCAATTAGAAGTCAAGCTTTTCATTGAACATATGAGGTAAATGGATATGATGCAATACATATCTCGGTTACATACAGTCTAAATCGCAAAGAATAAAGTTTTGAAAAACAACTACAACAACACATCTTTCCGATCTGCTTGGATGCTCTCTACGTAATTTTTCACTTTTTGATTTCATTTGTTTCTTCCATCCTTCTAGATTTAGATTTCTTGAAAACCCAAAAGAAACAAATTAATGAGTTTGCACATCATAAATCTTGTCTGAATCAGAGTTTCAAAAAAAATTAATACCTCACATGAACAACTTACATGGGGAGAGAGAGAGAGAGAGAGAGAGAGAGAGAGAGAGAGAGAGATGAAAATGCAATGTTTTATCTGGCCATCGACAACACATTGGATCGGGAGAACCTTAGACTCCAATTGTTTCAGTGAGCGATAGACAAAAACTCTAGCCGGAAGAGGAAAAGAAAAAAAAATTGTTGGAGGAGCGCACCTGAACAAACAATAAAAGGGCAACGGGTGGGCCATTTTTGAGCCGAGCTTAGCCACCACCAAATATCTATTTTTTTCACTTTTCTTTATAATGCCTTATCTGGCACGAGTGTGTCTCGACACTTATAAATGACACAATTTTATCATAGTCCGGACGTAGTTCATGCAATAATTTCTTCTTTTAACGAGTGTTACGAGGGCAACCAAAGGTTTAATTGATGCCTCTTTTTTGAACTTCTAAAAAAAAACTTTATAAATCATTACAGCTAGGAATCATATGCTTTAAGGAAAAAAGGGTATAAATAAAATTAATTTTTAAATACTTGGAAAAGAAGCATATTTCTCAAATTAAATTAAATTAAATTTATTTAAAATCTGATTAGTCCACCTAATAAAATGGACCATCTGTTAATTCTGTTACGTCTATAACAATACCTAGTTTTGAAATTATTCATTACTTTAAATAGAACAATGGTTGAATGGTTGGAGAGCTTCGTCGCCTCAGCATCAATCAGAACCCAAACACAGTGATAACTAATGACCGGTAAAATCATATTTTATGTACTAAAGGGCAAAAACGGTAAACATAAAAAAAAGTATCAATGTTTGGTTTGTTTTTTTTCGGAGACCCTTATTACATTTAATGCTCCTTTATTTATAAAAATTATAATTATTAAAAAAAGAAATTGTGCACCTTGATTCTATTTGGTCGGCTCAATTCTGATAAGTTAGTTTATGGATCGATTGACGCCTAATTGATGGACATTTGGAGGGTTGCGATTCTGTTGGTCAGCCTTTGATCTGGAGGCCTCAAGGTCAGTTGACCTTTGGGTCTGCCGATCTATAATTGATCGGCCTCTTGGCTGACCAACTATCATCGATCAATATCCCTTACATTTCGACATCCGTATTGTGCACTTGTGATATCTCATCTTTTGACACGTACTTTAATCTGAATCATTGGATCCACAGAAAATTCAATCGTTGGTATTTTTATCGAGCAATGTTTTATTTTTTAAACTAATGAAATTAAAAAAAAACTAATTTTTGAAGCTCATTTTGTAGTTTTAAAATAAAAAAATGTTTTAGAAAATAACAATTTTATTTTCAATTATTTTTCTTGTGAACATAAAATCATCANATATATATATATATATATATATATATTAAATTGAATGGTCAGAGGCTATTAGAGGAGCCCAGTGATCCCTAGTTGCGCTAAATATTCGAGTACCACAACATACACATGGAGGGATTCGAACCAGTGACTTGAGGAAACTTACAACCTTCAGAGAGGCTGTTCTACCAACAATCCACGGAACGTGTACAATATATATATATATACACACACTCAAGCAAGCAAATCAAATCTTAGTGGATGTAGGATTGAAAGCAAGTGTTGGAGAGGACATTTAACAGGCTGACACTAAGCAACAAAATTGGACAACCAAGCCATGTGATTTGAAGAAAAGATCGTACAATGATGTTATCGTTGTAAGTGGCCCAGATCCAACCCTTGCGATTAAAGCCATTCATGAACCAAGTTGGACCACTATGGATTCTCATAAAATTTTGATTTTTTTTCCCCTTGAAAATAAAAATAAATTAAATGTCCGATCTAATTCTACATCGTTTATATTTTAATCTTATTTACAATGACNAACCTTTACGATTAAAGCCATTCATGAACCAAGTTGGACCACTATGGATTCTCATAAAATTTTGATTTTTTTCCCCTTGAAAATAAAAAAAAATTAGATGTCCGATCTAATTCTACATCCTTTATATTTTAATCTTATTTACAATGAATTATAATTTAAAATATCTTTTTTTCCATGTTGGATTACACACATGTTTTGTAGAGTTTTGTATTTGAAACATCTTGAAAAGCTTTGGTACACCAATAAATTAATAGAAAGTAAGCAAATTTGTTTTTTTTTGGTAGGAATCATTCTGCAATTGATGCTCCCTAATAATTGAATGCTTTGCNATTTAACAGGCTGACACTAAGCAACAAAATTGGACAACCAAGCCATGTGATTTGAAGAAAAGATCGTACAATAATGTTATCGTTGTAAGTGCCCAGATCCAACCTTTACGATTAAAGCCATTCATGAACCAAGTTGGACCACTAAGGATTCTCATCAAATTTTGAATTTTTTTCCCCTTGAAAATAAAAATAAATTAAATGTCCGATCTAATTCTACATCATTTATATTTTAATCTTACCTACAATGAACTATAATTTAAAATATCTTTTTTTTCCATGTTGGATCACACACATTTTTTGTAGAGTTTTGTATTTGAAACATCTTGAAAAGCTCCGGTACACCAATAAATTAATAGAAAGTAAGCAAATTTGTTTTTTTTTTGTAGGAATCATTCTGCAATTGATGCTCCCTAATAATTGAATGTATTGTNGTATTTGAAACATCTTGAAAAGCTTTGGTACACCAATAAATTAATAGAAAGTAAGCAAATTTGTTTTTTTTTTGGTAGGAATCATTCTGCAATTGATGCTCCCTAATAATTGAATGCATTGCAGAGCCCACTTATTACCTTTTGAAAATATTATTTTATATGTAAAGTTACTGTGGTAATTATTTTTTACTCTATTCTGACTATTTTGAGATTTCACANAATGCATTGCAGAGCCCACTTATTACCTTTTGAAAATATTATTTCATATGTAAAGTTACTGTGGTAATTATTTTTTACTCTATTCTGACTATTTTGAGATTTCACGTTGAATTTTGTCTTTCCAAAATTTTTATTATAAGAAAATAAATGGTGTCATTAGTGTTTCATTTTAAAGGGGTAGAAGAAAAAATATGTGAAATGACAAAATTAAATATTTTCTTTAGGTGGATTAACTAATTGACCTGGCTAGAGAGGGAAACCGCCTAATCCACCTAAGCATCTCAACATCAAGCAAATGCAAGTGTCGGATGGGTACGACTATTATTTGATTAAGAATATTCATGAGATTTATAACTCAACTATATAGGTCCACTTTCTAACTATAATGAGAATGTAAGGTATCTAACTAATACAATAATTTGTATTGTACAGTTTGTTAATTATGAATTTAAATGTAATAAAATGCATGTAATAGAATTTAATGATTTAGGTGAAATTTTGATACAACGTCCTCAAAGAGTGACACCCATTCTCATTGGTCATAGACCTCCACCATATGCACGGGAAAGTGCTTTTTAAAAAACAAAGAAGTGATTTCATAAAATGCGTATAATTGATTTTTCTCCAAAATTTTCTAGTTTATTTTAATTTTTATGATTTTCTTAGTTCAATTAGGGCGGGAAAAATTTATTCTTTAGACGATAATAAAGCGAAAAATAGAACGAGAAAAATTGCATACAGAAAAAACACTAGAGCAACACATAGATTTACGTGGTTCGAAAAATTTGTCTACGTTCAAGAAACTGCAGAGGATTTTATTTTTTCTAAGAATTACACCGCCGAGCGTCTCGAGGTTTACAAGAAAATCTTTATTCACTTCCCTGCATTCCTCTCCCTCTCTTCCTCTTTTTCTCTTTTAGAGGACTTTGCTTGTTATTGACAAATTATAAGAGACTATTTATAGAAACTATAAGAGCGGTAGGTGGGAGGTAGTGGGAAGGTAGGTGGGAAAATATGTGAGATTCTTAATTATGAAGCTAATTAAATTGCGGTGGACCGAGTCTCCACATTATAATAACTAAGTCATGCACAACCAATGTAAGAAAAAAAAAAGGTTGGATAACTCTTGTTGCACCAAAGGAATTAAGCATATTTGTGTCGGTTAGATCAGATGCAAATCAGTCGCAAAACCGTCAATATTTAAGGATTATCATCAGATTTCATTTTGATTTGTTCCGACGTTAAATTGGGAGTCAGTAATTTTATTTTAATCTAATTTACATTAAAATATTCTAACGCAAATTACTTGCGTCAGTTTTTGTGTTGTATTAGTGTCAGATCTGATTATACGTAACGTGCGTCGATATTTGTATCTGAAAATATCAGACAATTAATATTACCGTCAAATTACCGTCTCTTTCACGTCGGAAAATATTATAGAACGATACACTGTTTTTATTGTTTTAATATCGGATTTTGTGTCCGAATATGGACGCAAATCCGGCGCAAACCTGTAAAACATAAAAAAAAATTATAATATCAATTGTCTTTTAACAACCTGCACAAAAATTGAATTTCATATCAAATATCACATTAAACATATTCATATCACAGATCAAATATCTAAACAATAACATTAATAAAAGAGATATACAATCACAGATCGTCTCAAATAAGCATAGTAAAGTTCATCCAAAAAATTCCATAACAAATGTTTGATATAATGCTTACAAATAAAAAAAAACAGCTCGTTATATCTATCCTCCTCTTGCATGGATGTCATCGACTGTCTGCCCCAACTTTCTGCTAAGGTCTCCCTTATGCGTGCTATAGAGTTCTTGACTCTATGTTGGCCTTGTAGCATCTACTCATGCAATTAGTCGATCTCCTCGTTCATTGTAGCCACATGCTTGACGAGAGTATCCTAATCTAATTGTGAGGAGCCTGGGGAACTAAGAACGGGACAACGGGAGAGCTCGGCTTCGAAGGTATGCTCTTCACTCCAAGGCCACAAACCCTTCCCTTCTTCCCCCATGTTATTTGGGTCCAAAATTCGTACTCTAAATGCATAGTGGTATGCTGACTATCACTGCTGCTGGCGTCACTCTAAGCCTGGGTGGTCAAGTGCCTTTCCTGAAGCTGCTCGAACTCCTCCTGAATGATGAAAACCAACGTTTAATTGACACAGTTAATAGATAGAGTAAAAAAAAAACTTTTAATTTAATATATTTAACTTACAACAATTGTCGGAAATGCTCCGAGACCCACCGTGCAGTCCCCATGTTTTAATGAGTTCAAATAAGCAGCTCTGCAACGGAATGAGCACGACTCAACTTATTAGCCTGTATGGCGTACAAAAATGGTTAAGGCTAAAAATTACTAAAAATTTTGAATTGTTTAAATATCTAAAAAAATCTTAACAATATGTTGTAGCGCTTTGTATGGTGATCGATCCGCTAGTATGGAGCGCAACTCCACAAGACACTTCCATCGCCCATTTCGCCTGGATCTTCTGCCTCCTCCTCTCATAATCAAGAGAGGCCCGAAAACATATCACCAATCCAGGCAGGATGCTCATCGCTTCAACGAGCTGTCATGAACATGTCAGTAAGAAGTTGTCTGCCCCTAATCTCAAAGATTATGCGGATCGGCTGATGGTGCTCTGGGAGCTACATGAAGGACCTCTGCAGCAAAAAATATAATATGTGTTAGTATAAAAAATTAAATTACAGTTACAAATCATACTCAAATTACATGATCGTTCCTCAAACTCTCTGAACCACATGTCACAAGCGACTTCAGGTATCTGCTTTCACGAAAGATAGGGTAAATCATACAGTCTGTTGATAATCTTTGTGATGCAAGTAGCGAGCAGCTTGTTGGTAATGAATCTGCATAAGAAACAAATTAGTTATCAAAAAAATATAGCATGAATAATAAGCATAATACAATGTTAAAAATAACTTATGAGTTTCACTATGACCGTAATTGTACCCTAGCAAGGTAAGAGTCGACGGAGCAGGCTCAAGATATGTGCCAGGAGTAGGTGAGTGAGAAAGTGCGGAAGTAGCGGGGGAGACATGCATAATCTGGTGAAGGAGTACGTGCCATAGGAAGGGTTAGAACAACAGGTGCTAAAGGAGGTGTCGCAGGAGGTGTAGCAGCAGTCAGTTAAGGAGGTGGTGCCATAGAAGGTGGAGCCGTAGTAGGTGGGGGAGGAGGTGCCAAAGGAAGTGCAGCAGTAGTGGAAGCATTGGTAAGAGTAGACAACCTCCTCTTCCTGCTACTGTAGGTAGTCTCAAGGGTAACCATAAACGGGTTTTATGAGGTGGTTGACCACCTGCAACAACTGTGGTCACCTGTAAACAAAGTAATGATATTAAAAAAAGATTAGTACTAGTAGAAAAAAAAAATCATAAACATAAAAAACAACACAATAAAGGTAATACACAAGTAACAACTATGTCTTAAAATAGAAAAAAACGAGAGCAAAAAACTATCCCTCAAAACTATAGAAGTAAAAGACATAAAATAGCAGTTGTAACATAATAATAAAAAATTTGGATACTAATATTATTAAGTTTCACCAAAAGTACTCGTCGTTGAATATCAACCTAAAATTTCTTCTTCATTCTCTCATCCTCCTTATCCAAACCATGAGCAATTTCTTCAAAAAAACTCTGTGGTATCCTCTAGCACAAACCATTCATCATTTGTGCTTCCCTAAATACGAAAATTTGACATACTTGGTGAATTGGTTCTATAGAATATCTGTCATGTAGTCACACTACGACTAGGCCAATAGGTAAAAACTAGTAATATCAAAAAAATTAATTACATTTCCACAATCTACACATAACCTTTAATCCGCATCACAACAACATTACATCCAATCATATCACAGATCAAAAGTACTAAAAATACCAATACTGCAAAAGGAGATGCTGTCACAAATCTAAATTTTAAAAAAATTAAATCTACTTCTTGATGAATATAGTTGAGTTTAATTAGATTTTATTAATGCAATAAATGAAGAACTAAAATCATTATATAAGTCATGCTTCAGAGATAGTTGATAAACCTGAAGATAAAAATGGTTTTTGGTTGTAGAATGATTTTTAAAAGGGAATGTGAAGCACATAGTAATTTTAAACCAAAACATTATTGACCTATATATCTGCTCAGCTTGACAAAAATGATGAATGTTGATCGTGATTATGAGTTGTTGAGACCTTATTCACCTGAGTCATCATCGAAGCCAACCAAATGATGCCCAATTATAAATTAACTTGACTATGTCAATACGTCTAGAGAGTCAAAATCATCCAAGAAGAGACCAAACAAGATAAAAAAATATCTGGCATGGTGAAAACCCGGACTACCATTGCGACACGTGTGATTCAGACCTGAATCGCCTTGACTATTGCTAAAATCATTCAAACGACCTCCAATCATAAAACGAAATACAGAAGCTCGTTCAAATTTTCGAGACAGCTCCACAAATCAAAATCAAAATTGGTTGCCAAGTTTTTAAAAAAGAAGGGGTCATGAATTACAATGAAATATTTTAATCTCTTGTGAAACAATCTTTAGTTGAAGTTGTTATTTTACATTCTACCTATATTTCACAAAACACGCCTTTCTGACCTCACATAGCAATCCTGCAGAAGCAATAACTGAGAAGCTATCGGCCTTCACGGCTGCTTTTGAGCCATGCATTTATATTCTTAAACAATAATAATAAAAAAAAAGATCTCGTACTATACATATAGATATTTACATGGGTGGCCGCAATGGTCGGTTGAAATATTAATTTTATTTAACATATGTATTTAGATGTGCAACAAAATTTGTACTCTAAATGTAAATATGTGGTCTAGGTATACAATAGTTGACAATCAAATATAACATTTTATTTTAAGAAAAATGAGATTTTACCTTTATAATTTGTAGTACTTTTTTCCAGGTAAGAAATATAATTTCTTCCGATCTGAAGTATTTTATTTTCCAAAAAAAATTATATTATAAAATCTGTTTGACATCAATTGTATGCCAAAATTTTTGGCTCTCCGAAAAAATGATGAATGAAATAGGTTGTAAATTTTGTTCATCGATAAATATATTTTGTATATAATATTAATTATTAATTGACTCACATATTATAGTAGCCATTAGTATCTTTCATGCATATCAAGTTTTTATTTTCTCTTTCAAAAGTATTTGATAAAGTCCCTAAGCTGAGTCTGTATCATAAATAAGGTACGAGTACGTGTTTCAAGGTGGACGACGCATCGAATCACGTGATGAAAACCATGAGCGTGTAATTTGTGTCCCGTACCTTAGTCCGAATTCTATATTTTTGTATAAATTTAGGACTGAGCATGTATATGCAGAGTCCGACGTCTTTTCTACTTTTCCTGGAATATGACACTAGCCTCTTATATATAATTTGGAGTGCTTTTACTTCTTATATCGTGCTTGCATGCTTGGATTTTATTCCTTTTTTTTTTTTTTGGTTTATTCGAAATGTCATAAAAATTGTAATTTAGGTGCTTTAGAATCTTAAAATTGTAAATTTTTCAACATAAAAGTCTTAATAAAAAATTCAATACTTTTATTTTTTTTTTAATTTGTTTATTATTCGGGTTGAGTTCAAGTTACCCGATTCAAGTTATTTTCGAGTCGGACCCAAACCCGACCCATCGATCAACCCAAATTGCAACCCTATACTAGAGGTTTTTTTCGGTATAACAATATTGTAAATCATTACTTTCACATTAGATATTTATTTAGATATTTTTTTGCTTTGTACAATATGACTGTACTAGACATTTTCTTAGGTACAATCATATTGTACAACAAATATTGTGAAATTTATGGCAAAACAATCACATGAATTGACACAAATCCAGAAGAAGAACGCAGAGATTACATGAGTAAGGTTCCTTATGCTTCAGCTATTGGTTCACTTATGTATATTATGGTTTGCACCGGACCTGATATTGCCCATGCAGTGGGAGTCGTTGGCAGATACATGAGTAATCCTGGAAAGGAACATTAGGAAGCAGTGAAGTGGATTTTGAGGTACCTAAGAGGCTTTGCAGAAACTTGCTTGTGTTTCTCAGGAAAGAGTCCAGAGGTACGGAGTTATGTTGATGCTGATTTAGCTGGAGATATTGATACTAGAAGAAGTACTACAGGCTATATTTACACTATTAGTGGCACTGCTCATGGGGCTCTAATATGCAAAAGATAGTTTCGTTGTCTACGACATAAGCTGAGTACATAGCAGTGTCAGAGGCTGCAAAGGAGATGATATGGCTACAGGGCTTGTTGAATGAATTGGACAAGAAGAATCAGAAGGGAATTCTCTACAACGATAGTCAGAGCGCCATATTCCTTGCCAGGAATCCAGCATTTTAGTCCAGAACAAAGCACATTCAAATCAGGTATCACTTTATACGGTCATTGTTAGATGACGGACAGTTGTTGCTTGAGAAGATTTGTGGAAGCCAGAGCCCTGCTGATATGTTGATAAAGGTTGTTACAATTGAGAAACTCAAGTTGTGCGCAGCTTTAGTTGGTCTTCTGGTGTGAAGACGGGGGTCTTTGAGTTACAGAGGTGAAGGATTCATGTTTGAAGGATGACACCACCAGTAGAGGATATTCGTTTGAGGAGGAAGGACGTTGCAGTCTGTGAACCGGTCTCCAAGTGGGAGATTATTTGTTATGTAGAGCTCAACCCGGTTAAAAGAAACGAATAATAATAATAATAACTGCACAATTTCTTCCGCTCCCGCCCCGTCTCCCGTCTCTCTCGCTCCCATTTTCGCGAACCGCTCCTTTGCGATTTGCGATCTACCACCGATCTCCCTCTCCCGTTCGTGATCGCCCCCGTCCGCTCCATCTTCTCCTGTCCCTTGCGTGCGAAAGAGAAGCCCTATCCGGACGATTCTTCTCTCCTCTCGCTCGCTGCAGTTTGCTCCTCCCGTCACGTTTGTGAAACAGGAAGAAGATTTCTCCATTGGATTCTTCTTGAGGCTTACGGGAAGCAAAAAAAGGAAGAAGAAGGAAGAAGAAAATAGTGAAGAAGAATGTGTTTTTTCTTGATTTCCTATTGTTGGCTTGGAGCAGAAGAGAAATAGGTTTTTTCTCTTGTATGTATTTCTTCTTCTTCGGTGTTCTTGCTCTTGGGTGAATCTCGGTGTAAAGAGAAAGAGCAAGTGATAGATCATGTAATTGTCGTTGTGATCAAACTGATATAATTTCTTCAATTAGTAAAATATTGTGCAACTCCGTGGATGTAGGCGATTTGCCGAACCACATAAATCTATGTTTTTTTCTGGTGTGAATTTTTGTCATGCTATTTTTCACTTCATCGTCAATCATTTTAAATTTCATATATAGTACAACAACATATGCTTCTAAACTCTTTAAATAAAAAAATAACATTAAACTTAGGACGCAGTGAGAAAGTATTAAAATTATCTTTGAGTAGTCGTATGTATGATTCATGAAGCTTAAAAGTTGAGAATTGGGCCGTATGCTGCTGTGCCGTCACATGCAAAAGGACATACATATTATTTCTTCCGGCATCAATTATATAATCAAATTATTGAGGTGGGAAAATGAAAAGAGATATCACTGGCGAAGTTGCTTGCTAGAGTTTCACAAATCTCACTCCTCAAAAGATGAAATTCTTCTTCTTCGTTTTCTTCTTCGTCCTCCTCTTCTTGCATCAAGGGCTGCGTTGTCTCTCCGCTGTTAATTATGTGACTCATCTACCAGGCTTTCATGGCGAACTTCCCTTCCATTTAGAGACTGGGTAAGTCTATCTATATATATGCTTGTGATTATTTCACACTAAAATTATTACTCGTGTTTTCTCGAAAGAAATGATGCAGAAAATAGGGAGATTTATGGGATACATATAAACATTTATACACAGTTTCCTTCCCTTTGGAAACTAAATTAGTTTAGTCAATTGGTTCTGTTTTTTATTTCTCTGAGAGAAAAGTTGAAACTCGGAGAAAGGGGAGAAAAAGTTGATGGAGGTTAGACGCAAATGTAAATAATCCATTTTTTTAGATCTTTGAAAAAAATCTATTTTTTTTTTATTCTGAAAGATTGAAAGATAGGAATCTATATTTTGAGATCTTTTTAACTACACTTCCAGTGATTCAAAATTGTCTTTGATTCTTCCGATTAATCCAGAGGAAAGTTTTGGTTCTAGAAAATTTAGAAGGAAGGAAGAATCAAATTATAAAAGAATGATCGAAAAAGAGATTCTGCACATGATGAAGGTCGGGTCTCTTTCCCCTGATGAAGTTTCCCTCAACAAAATTTTCTTCCTCTCCATGAACGATCAATGTTATTTTTTCATTTTCGTTCCATTTTAGCCACTTTTTGGATTTTGAGGAAGATAAGTCTAAGAACTCTGCGCTTTGTTTTTCGCTTGTGACAAATTTATCTGGCCATTGGAGTTGGCTTTTTGAAGTCTAAAGTTGAAATTTCCTTTCTTTGTTTGCACTTCGCAGTTATATATATGTAGTCATGCTCTGTTTTACTCAGAAATGGCTTGAGTTCTCATTTAATTCTACTTTTGTTTTCCCGAATTTGAGACTAGTTAAGCCATTCTTTTTTTTTACTCCAAAGATAGAAGGGATCTTCTGCAGCTGCTTCACTAAGGACATCAACAAACTGCAATGGTGCGCGAACCATCCTCGGAAAAACCTCTTGCCGGCTCTGTCCTCGCCGCTGCCGGTGACAGCGCGGCGAATACCTGCTTTGGCGCTTCTGCATTTGGATGATTTATTAGGAAGGGAGAAGGGGAGAATAAATAGATAGATGAATATCGAATAGAGCTTAACTGGACACGAAATACGTAAATTATAAGTTTCGATTATGAAATAAGTAAATAGGCCTGTTTTAACTGCTAACTGCTATGTATGTAAAAATCCCTTTTTTACTATAAAAAACTACAGTTTTAGTTATATTTTTATTTTAAATTATAAAACTATAATCATTAATCTTAATTTTTATTATAATTAAATTAAAGTTTTAGTTTCTTTTTTCTTTTTTGTTATCAATTAATTTCGTAATCATATATATAGCGACATTCCAACTGCATAGATGGTAGAGAAAGGTCCACTTAAACAGACTCTGTACCCGGCTTAAAAATGGTGGAGTTTTATTTTTTAGGTGGTTGTGAATTGTATTGAAAGCACACAACTTTGCTGTATTTACATATCTAAACTTTCAAATTTATGTGCATGACATTGGTGTTTTAAATTTATGAATAAAAATATGTATATTTTATTTTTAAAAGGTGATAATAGTACTATTATTTGTGTGATATTAAGGATTTGAGTGCTATGTGTGTAAATATGTAAGTTAGGTAAGAAATATGTGCTAGGAATATAAGTGTCCCATTGATAACTTAATGTTCATATTCTGATTATTTCTTTTTATTTTAACATCATAATTATATTGGTGAATAATATAGTTTAACTTTAATATAAGGTTCTAGCAACATATCTTTAATAACCAAACTAGTTGGGATATTGCTTGCACTCCTCCTTTGGGACCACTTGGAATAATGATTGGTGAAGATGGTGGAGTGACACTAATACCGTCTCACAAGCTGCGATCGCGAAACCTAAGCACATGGGCGCCAAATGAACAGCGCCAACTTTTTGTCTTCTCGGGATTTTTGTTCAATCTAAGTAAGCTCTGGCGCCTAAGCGCCAGAGCCAGGTGCACAATGACCAAATTTTGCTTCAATCTTCAATCTCATCCAGTTGGCTTCTCGTTCATTCCTTTAGCTACTACAACCTACACAAACAACATAAAACCTTCCTCAAAGAGTAATTTTTATACAAAAATACATTAACAACAATTGCAAAATTATCAACATATCGGACGGTATGATCATTACCAACCATAAGTGCCTTATTCCCTTCATAGGGCTCAAGCCGATTAACCTGGCTGTAATCAGAAGTGAGATGCAAAGTTGCCCTTGTATCGAGATACAAATAAGAGTGATTGAATGGGAAAGAAGAAGTAATATAGGCTGTATGAGATTTGGTTTGTGGAGGAGAATAGACGTTCCAAAGTTGATTCCAAAGATTCAAATGGTTCCAGCAATGAGATGCAAGATGTCTCGATTTGTTACATATTTGATAGGAGACCAAGTCGTGAGCTTTAGAGTGAGGTGTTGGAGCATCGACAGGTCATCTGGATTGAACATTGTTGTTTTTGCCTTTGCCTTTATAGTATTTTTTCTTCATTTTGGAAGAATACAAGGCCAACTGCATATCGGGATCAGCGGAGGCAGATTTGTGCTCGGTGGAGCGATTTAATTTCTTCACTTATTAGTAAGGCATATAACTCGTCAAAACTTATTGGAGCGAATCTCATTCGTATGGTAGTTCTGAAGGGAAGATAAGATGTCATAAGATCATTTATTATATAAGGAATAACATCTTCAATATCAACTTGAGAATCAGCAGCATACATGTTATCAACCATAGCCTTGGTTTGCATAAGATATTGAGATATAGTGAGTTTTTTCATTGAGACATTGTGTAGCTCATTCTTTAGTTGAATAACATGGGAGTGATTGGTGGCTTCTAAGCGCTTCTCCAATGTTGTCCAAATTTCATGACTGGCTTCTAAATTCAAGACATAAGGCAAAATAGTGGCTGAAGAGTAAAGTGCAGCCCTCAAATGTTGATTAATAAGTTGCCTAAGTAGTGTGCACAGGATTGAAAAAGGAAATGCCCGAAGAATTAAGTACCATGGACGGTGGAGGATGAATGGTACCGTCATGAAAATTCAAGAAACCATTAGCTTTGGTAATCTTGATTAACTGGGAGTGTCATATTTGATAATTATCTGCAGAGACGGTATTGGTAATCATGGATTTTATGTTGGCCACGAGGAATTTAAGGGAGGGAGGGATGAAATTTTCAGAGATTTACTAATCCATCTACCACATTGAACGTATCAGGTTCTTCCATTGTTGCCAAGCTTCAACTTGAGAAGCCCGCCGAAAAAAAAACTTAAGAAAAGATATTGCAAGGAGGACGGAGAGCGGCACCAATAATTGTTTCAAAAATAGAAGTTCCAAGCGTCACCTTTCCACAGACGAACCAGCAGGAGAAAAGAATCATAGGGGAGGAAGAAAGAGGAAAGAAGAAAGAAGAAAGAAAGAGGAGAAATGAATTCTTATGAGCTCTTCAAGATGACCTGCTCTGATGCCATGAAAGCAAAAGAGATGCGTAGAGGCGATACAAGTAAAGCAGAGAACTAATTTCATCAGTTAATAAGTCCATCACATTAATATATATAAATACTCTACTATGGAGCAGTTAACATATTACATGACAAATATATGCAGTTTCTCCGAAGGGATTCGAACCCTGGGCAGAGGGGACTTATAAGGAGACTTATACCAAGTTGCTTTCTAACATGTCATGGTTGCGCGCGGCACGCGCGCGCACACACACACATATATATAGGCTATTATACGAGCCCCTAGCCATCCTCATGTGTCTAACTATTCGACAACTGCCCTCACTACAGACAAATTGGCCAAAGGAGAATTCGAACCCGTGACTTGAGGGGACTTACGATACAAAGAGGCTGCTCTACCAACAGGCCACGACTTACGACACATATATGAAACCCTAGTACTAATGACCCATATGTCCATTAAACTTCACTTAGTCTCGGTATTATATATCACATAAGAATTGTCACTATTCTAATTTAAGAAAAAATGAAAAACACTTTTTCATGCAAGATTAGATGGCACATTTCATTTTTAGTTGTTTGCTGAGTAAATGCTTGGGAATTAAGAGGAATGTAAGAACTAAGTAGAATAAATGTAGAATAAAGGAGAAAGAAAATGAATTAGAATATAAAAACTATTTCATTGATATCCCTAATTAGGTTGTGCATTTTGCTCGAAGATTATTAATCACTTAGAATATTGATTCGAATTTTAGCTAGGATCGAGATCAAATCGAAGTGAATGAGCCAAGCAATGAGCCAAAATCTTGGATTGATTTTTTTAAGCCAATTTCGAGCCATACACAGATCAACTTGAATGGGCTCTAGATCAGCTCAAATTATTTCTATTTATAAAAATTATATATGATACTAAATAAAATTGAATATAGGGTTATGAATCGATTTCAACCTAGAGCATATGCAAATTAACTCAATTTGAGGCATCTTGTTTTGATTTCAAGCCGTATTGAGGCGATTTCGAGCTGGGATGGATCTGAATAACTCAAAATTTGAGCCAACTTGTTTCAATCTCGAGTCGGATCAAGCACCACTCAATTTTGAGTTGAGCTAGTTAGAAATTAAATATAATTAAAGTTTGTTAGAAGATTCACGGAGGTAGGATAATAGATCGTCGTCTTAGAGTTGCGCGAGAATTCAACACACACTCACATAAAAGAAAATAACACGTAGAGACATCAGAAATTTTTACTTGGAAAACTCGAAAAGGGAAAAAATCATAGGTCATAGACCGGTTGAAGAGATAGACTACAACTTGGTGATTACAATTACAATTTCTTGTCTCATAGGCGAGAAATGATTACACAATCTCTTGAGTTTTAAAGTTGGTGCATGGATGATCTTATCGCAAGAAATGGGTGGCAACTGATATTGATCGACGGCTGCCGGCAGATGGTGGTGGATAATTGTTGTCTACTGTCAACAACTGCATGAGTGATGCTGGACTTCAACTCGTTATCTAAGGTTCAAGCTCTTTTTCATTCTTCAACTTATTCCCTCCTCAAGTGAGGTTTAGGGATCTATTTACAGAGTCCTCTCCCACATGCAGTTAATGAATCAATATGAACATCTATGATCTGACGGCCCAGAGAGATTTTCACAATCAGACGGTGTTTCAAGGATATTTAAGTGTCTCAACAATGTCAGAATTGAGCTTTCTTGGGTCAGTTAGATTTGAATTGTCGAGACGCTCAATTCAACTATAAGCTTACCAGATTTGACATTTGTTTGACCTTCAAAATATGTCTAGAAAGCTTCCAAAAGTGGTTTAATGGCTTGATTTGGTCTTAATTTGATTTATATTGGACCAATGTTAGTATCCTTAGGTTAATCAAAGTTTGACTATTTCTTGTTCAAATTGTTGCCTTGAGAGCCGAGTCAAGCATCGTGGTTCATTTCAGATGATCGGAATTCATGTTGTAATATCAATAATGAGCCATGAGCCGATTTGGATCTGAATTCAATCCATTTGAGCCGATTTCGAAGCTCGGTTAACAATACAATACAGCTATTAATAATGTCACTATGCTGATTTATGTATGAGAGTGAGACGATAGCTGTTAGGGAAAAAGATGAAGCGAATGACGGCAGCTTGTGCCATCAACAGTTGTGTTACATAATGCATGTAAATTTTTCAAAAAAAAAAAAAACATAATCTTATATTTCATATTTTGTTATTATTTAATAATTTTTTATAATGTCTAATTATAACTTTATTTCTCGATACTCTCAAGTTTCTTAAAGAAGCTTCGTCCATCTCTCTGCCATTCTTCTATCTCCTATGGACTAATCAATGTTTCTGTGTGTAAAGGTATGTGTCTATAGATGACGACAGCGGAGCGGAGTTGTTCTATTACTTTGTGGAGTCGGTTAGGAAACCCAAGGAGGACCCTCTCATCCTTTGGCTAACTGGTGGGCCGGGCTGCTCGGGCTTTGTGGGCTTGGCTGTACAGATGGGTACAAATGCTTTTAGCTGGGCCGTTCATATTTCTTTTTTATTAAAGCATTGTTGTCGTTTGAGTTTCTATTATTATAGACAGATATAAAGAACTCATACTTTTGCTTGAGATTCAAGCGATAATACAAAAATAGTTTAAAATTGAGCAAATATGTAAATAATTCTTGATGTATTTTATAAATGTCCTCTCCTCTATTATTAAAACTCATACTTCACAATTAATATAATTGCATCCATCATATAATTGTTTGTGCACAGGACCTCTTAAGTTTAAGGTTGATAATTTTGATGGCAACACTCCAACCTTAGTTGTTAATCCTTATTCATGGACAAAGGTGAGAAACTATAGTACCATTTATAACTAAATTGTCACAAATATATCTGCATGATCATTCTATTATACCTTAAATTCCACTGAAAAGATATTTCAATTTTCAGATTGCTAATATGATCTTCGTGGATTGGCCTATTGGTACTGGATTCTCCTACTCCATGGCTGATAAAGACTACATCACTGACGATATTCAGGCTAAAGGAAATATCCTCAAATTTCTCAGAAAGGCAAAACCATAGTTCTAAATCTTAATTTAATTTATATTATATGCTTTAAATTTTTTTCATGATGAAGAGACATTGTGAAAATGAGAAAAATCATCATATATCATCCTCTCTATTTTCAATGATGTAGTGGTTCTTGGGACATCCAAATTTCATGTTGAATCCTTTCTACATGGGTGGTGACTCTTACGGAGGGAAGATGGCTACACTTGTTTCTCATGACATTGTTAAGGGTAATTAGTTAGCCAATTTTCTTATAAACACAAATTAATCATGTTGTTTAGCTCACAAAGAAATTTTAATTATCATAATCATATCCTGCGTGACAGAAAATGAGCAGGGTCAAAAGCCATTAATCAATATTAAGGTATGAATTTTAAAGCATTAATACTGGTTTAAAAGCTTTAAGTTTAATTGAGAAACCTAATTAATATTGTACCATGATTTTTTTAATTTTATTGTTTGGAATTTTATCAGGGATACCTAAATGGCAACACTATAACAGGCGAAAATATAGATTTGAATTCTCGAGTACCTCACGCATACGGATTAGGAATTATTTCTGAAGAACTCTATGAGGTTTTTTTATAATATTCTGAACTTCTATAAAGAAAATCTCATTACCTTGTTTTTTAACGTATATTTTGTTAATAACATTATGATTTCCATTATTACAGCTTATTCAGACGAACTGTGTGGGTGAGAATTACCTACAGCCTCAGGGTGTGATATGTAAGGCATATCTCCAAGTCTTTAATGAGGTAAGCTAAATCATCAACTTTGTTCATATAATGTATAATTTTCATACTATAATGTTTTTTGAGGCTAATTATTTTTCATGCATTAATTTACTCACAGTTTCTTTCAGAAATTAATGTTTTTGGTATATTGGATCCCCTATGTTCTAATGAACCTCCGGGGGAGGTGTTACACCTTCGCAGATCACTGGAAGAGAACTCACCAGAATTCCTCTCCCAGTTTNCCACTTTAGTGGAAGATCTAGCTACCGTTTTCTATTTTTGGATAGTCCATGATATGAGAGTATTTCCTAAAATTATACAAAAACCGGTTGTAGACTTGAGATCAACAATATTGCCCGCCCAATCATCATCTAAGATGCATGAGTGTTGAAAATTTCCTTTGGTAAGTTGAAGACCAAAGTGAATCGTAGCTTTAAGATATCAAAAGAGCAATTTGATTAGATGAAAGTGATAGAGAAGAGGCTTGTGTATTTGTAACAAATGAAGTTAAAGACGAAGAAAATTTCGAGTCTTGTAACTACCAAGAATTGTAGGGATCTAGTAAGTTGATGGTATAGCTTGTTTTGAGAGTATTCATATTGAGAATCAACATCCAATTTTAATTTTTTTTTATAAGGGAGTGTAAAGAGATTTGCAATTTTCCATGCCAAGTTGATGTACAAGAGAGGTAATATAGTGTGTTTGAATGAGAAAATAACTTCTAGCATTTTTCCGGATATGAAGTCTAAGAAAAATTGCTGACAAGAACAATATCCTTTAACATGAAAGCTGATTATAGGTGATTGAGGAAATTGGAAATAACAACTGCATTGTTCCTGATTAGTAATATGTCATCAACATACACCAGAAAATACATATAAATTCCATTGTGCTAATATGTAAAGAGTAAAAAATGTGCCTTGGTCATTTGAAAACCTTTAAGTTTGTGATGATTGGAAAGTGTAGAATGCCACTTGCTTGGGGCATGTTTGAGCCCATAAGAGCCTTTTTAAGCAAACAAACAAGAATAGGTTATTGATTTTTTTGAAAGCCTTGTAGTTGGTGCATGTAAATATTTTCATCTAATGAGCTGTGAAGAAATGTAGAGTTGCTGAATGACAGATAGAGCTTTGATTGGATAGAGGCCATTTTTAGTGGGTCCTTGATTGATTTTTTTTTCTATCCTTTGATCCTTGATAATGAAACCAGATTTAGTGAAGAAGACAATGATGTCATTATCGGAAGTAAGTTTGTGAATAGATATGAGGTTGTGAGCAAGATAAGGAGAGTAGAGAAGACTCAATATGAGGAGCTTACGTTGAGGAGTAGGAAGCAAACTTTGACCGGTATAAGTGATGGGAAGAGTAGATCCGTCACCAATTGAGATGGTGCCATGCCCTTGATATGGAATATGTTGTTGTAGATGCGAAAGATTAGTGGTGATATGGGATGTTGCTTCGATATACAATATCCAATATCCAATCATCAGGCTTAGTTGTTATCATAAGAGCAGTGTGAGATTTGGAGGATGGGTAGGAAGTGAAGCTTGCTTTATGTCAGGACATTAGAGCCTTGTGACAAAATTTACCGCAAATTTGGCAAGAGATGTTGGAATTGGTGGAGTTGTGGCTTGCCTTGTTGGATTAGGTTTGAGCAACCCTTTGTCGATTGGAATTGAGGCCTCTTCCACGAAAGGTGTTGCAAACGCCTTGTTTTGTAGATGAATAAAGTGAAATGGTTGTTGCATTGGCTTCCTTTATTGATTCCATATTAATGTTTGTCTCTTCAGTTCATATAAGGGAGTATACTTCATCAATATGAATGGGTTCAGATCAAGTTCTAATATCAGTTTTAAAAGATTGATAGTTGGGTGGTAAGCCATTGATAGTGTGAATTCCTCCATATCAATTTATTCTTCTGTTGTGTTGATGTTGTCCACGATGCACTTGATGGCTGAAGATATTGTGACATGGAAAGATCTCTCACAGAAGTATTGTGGAGAGCATTGTGCAATTGCAGAACTCTACCTCTATTTGTTGTTTGAAGTCTCTCGGCTTAAGTGCTCCAAATTGTTCTATATAGTCCAAATGTAAAATATAGGAAAGAATATAAGAAGAGATGGTATAGTAGATAGCAGTTGCTAGGCCTTGATTAGTTAATTGCCATTGTAGGAATTCGGGCTTTGGGAAAAGATGTCCAAATTTACTTTTGTGTACAAATTTTGGCTCTTTCAAGAAAGCCATCAAATTCATTTTCCTTGAATAGTTTAATTATTTGAGAATGCCATGTGTGATAGTTATCATTAGAGAGCCGGATGTGGGCTATGGTTTTCACATTTGACATGAGGAATTAGAATGTTTGAGGAACTGTAACAACATTCTGGAGAGGAAGGGAGTTGCATGCATCATATCCACCAATGAAGGAATTGTCATCTGACATGGTATAACAAAGGATGAAACCAGAAATAGAACAATAAAAAGAGGAGAGGACAAAACTACAGTACGGGTGAGATATATAAGGTAGAAGAGAAGAAAAGTAGAGAGAAGCTCAACAGGGTCTCCACGAATCAATCATAAAGGGATCTAAAGATCGTTTATTATCGTTTGTGGTTAGTATTTCTGTAGGAGAAGAAAGAACTATAGATTTAGGAAATGAAGGTTGGCTCAAATACCATGAGAATCAATTGAAGATCTGCTGAAATTTTCGAGAACCTATTGGAGTTGTTGAAGACCAGATGAAGCTGAAGAGTAGAAACAAAGAGGAGATAGTAGAGAAAGGTAGCTACTATACTGCTCTAATGTTCATTGTTAATTAACCAAAATAGTAACAAGGGGAAATATAATATATATAGTACGAAAGGAAAACTCTAGAGAAGAGGCCAAGCGGTCCACTATTAGTTACAAAAGGAATTTTGTGAGAGGGTAGAGAATATGACCAATTATATTGGATTACAGGGTTGTTACGTACCAATGAGATAGAAAAATTTGTAATTTTTATTACATAGATACTTGATGGCCTATATGTGTATTTTAGACGGGTTGGTAATATTGTTGTTTTGAAACATCAATCTCGCTCGTTTATAAACGGGAGGACGGTCTAGCGTTCTTGAGATAGTCGCCAAATTATGACGATGTGTAGAAATTCAAACTAAAAAGGTTTAATCAATGAACAATAAAGAATGCTAATAAATTATAAAAATACAAATATAAATACCTATTCATATTTACACATGTACCTAAAGGCCCACATCTATCTTTCAAGGTAACATCTATCTTTCGATGTAACAGCCTGAACGTGAATGATATGGGTAGTTTGTGAGATTTTCGATTGAGTGGGGACTTTAATAGATTTGAAATGAGCTTGTGTGAACTTAAATGAAAAGAAGTATAATATGAAGTTAAAAATCAAAAGAACTGAACCGAATGGTACGATGAATTTGAAAGCCTGTTCATTGATGCGAATGAAATATTTATATCAAAACTTAAATGATTACACCATTTGAGAAGTAGATGTAAGCAATGTAATTCTTGATTTAAATAATAAATAAGATTTTTTTTTTTTGTTCTAAAATTATCACTGGAATGATATGGCTTGTTTGACCCTCCTCTGCCGCTCTATGCGGCGGTTTCCTCTCCGGCGTCGGCGGAGAACCGAACTTTTCATCAATAATCGTATAAATATAAAAATAAGAGGCTAACTTGTGATTAGGCAGAAAGGTAGGAGTGGAGAATGGATAAGCAGGGGGGGGTGTATTAGCTAATAATAATCAATCGTTCTCCAGGTCAGAGTGAATAATGGATAAGCCTTGGCTTCATCTTCCTTTTTCTATTTTGCCGGGTGTAATTTTGCCATTGTGAAGGTCCCTCTGTATTAAAAATAAGTATTATCCTGTTTTTTTGTTAAATAGTTGCATCTCAAGTCATATTTGGTAACCTTTATTATTTAATTATTAAAGAGTAAAGTGTCAAAATAGTGCATTACTTTTATGTTGGCCTATTTTAATCCCATAATTTACATAAAAATCAAAATAATTTCAGATTTTTTAAGTTATGTGGTTGAAATATCAACAATTAGTTTTAAAATAGTTGAAGATATTATCATTTATATAAAACTTGGGAACATGTAAGGTAAAGAAGTTAATGGACTGAATGAAAATTAGGGTCATCTTAGCACTGCTAGTACGTAATTTCAACATACATATCTATTAGCTAAGCATAGAAATGNCAGATCTTCTTGCTAATTACTGGGGAAACAATCAACTTGTAAGAAATGTCCTACAGATTAAAGAGGTGTGACCATCTTTTTATGTGTTAATTAAATCAGTGCTAGTTAATTGGTAGTTTCGACATTTTGAAAAAGAAATTTTTAAATAATGTTAAAATAGGGAACTGTGGGAAGATGGCATGGATGCAATCTCAATGTATCTATATATAATTACAGTCGTCTCAGCATACCTAGCTCATTGCCATATCACAGGAGTCTAACAACAAGAGGCTACAGAGCTCTGGTGTACAGGTAATGACCATTAAAAACAAGCATTTACAATGGAACATAATTATAAATCGATAATTTTCGTAGAGAATATTTTGATAATTTATGTTACGTCATGCATCATTAACACAGTGGAGATCACGATTTGCAAGTATCATTTGTTGGTTCGTTGGAGTGGATAAAATCACTGCGCTACTTAGTTTTAGATCCATGGAGATCATGGCATGCAGGTGGCCAAGTGGCAGGGTAATGAACTATCTATGTAAAAATAATTTTATGATTTATATATTAAAAGATGATTTTATTTTGTTGCTGATGTGTTAACCATGAGACTCATAATCGCTTCGTCAGATATACGATTTCATTCGGCAATAATTTGACTTTTGCAACTGTCAAGGTATGCGAATTTTTAGCTTTAATACTACATAATTTATTCTCTGCATTTTTTTTGTTGCATATAATCTCTATTCATATTATATCTTTTTTTACCTTTTTTCGTAAAATTTTAATATTGATTTTATATACATACAATTTTTGTATTTTGTGTTGCAGGGTGGAAATCATTTGGCACCAGCAAACAGACCTCTGCAAAGCTTTGTCATGTTTGAGAGGTGGATTTCTCAACAAATTCTATGAATCCATTGGATTTCAGAGCAATTGAGAATAATATAATTGAAGCCTGCATTTGTAATAATTTCCCATGTGTGTGTGGAGAAAATGTTATGTGTGGTGGACCGCACAATCGGAACACGGTCCAGATGCAGTCGCACTAAGATGTATTGCATTGCAACCCATCTGGACTGTCGTTCAGAAGTACGGTCCCCGCACATAATATTTGCCCTTGTGTGTGCGCGCACACGCGAAATTGAATTATCTAATTCTCATGCATTTGAAATATGTTAGAAACTTTTGGATATTAAAAGAAAGAGCAGATGACCTATAAATCTTACACACTTATAGTCAAATCAAGAAACTCAATCAAAGAAATCCAACAAACTCAATTTTTTTGTATTTTAAGACTATTAAAATACTTAAATGTTGAAAGAATGATCCTTGTTCAAATGATTAAAACGAGTAGCCAGATTAAGTATTTTGGGATGTTAGTTTGATTTATAGAAATACAACTTTACAATTTATAAATAGACTTTTATTCTTCACATAAATAAGATTTAAACTTGAATTTAAAAAGAATTTGAATATGAGACAAACTTTGATACTCTACTAAACGATCAACCCCAACCAAAGCTAGCAATTGTCATCAATTAATCATCATCATTTGACCAACAACACCCAACCTTCATAATCCAACCATTTTTGGCCAATTACAATTCTCTAGTCATTGTTGCTTTGCACTATAGTAATTGAAGATTAAATTTGAAAACACAATTTATGATCCTATTATGCCCAATTAAAGGAAATGATCCACATAACTTTATAATTTCAATTATATAATTGATTATTTTAGTTGTGCTGTGCGCTATGATTTTTTTTCCTTCAATTTTTTTTACGTGAAAAATCTAGAGTAATTCTTGTTCTTTTATTTAATCGGTTTTTGCATGGATCTTTATGCAAAAATTTCTATATAAAATTTTAATGAATTTTCTAACATGCATCAATCTTCAAAATAATTTTTTTGTTGATTAGTAAACAAGATTATTAATATTTTATTTTGATATTGAATATATTATTAATAAATAATTTTAATTTTAATTTTATAACTTATATTTTTTTTTGTAGCGTGGATTGGATAACTTTAAAGTCGATCTTCTAAAACACAAAATCTCTTTTATCCCTCAAAAAATAAAATAAATGAATAAATAAATTCTACATTAAGAAGGAAATTCCTCCTCAGATTTTCTTTAAGTTATTGAGTGAGACTCATTTACTCAAATCACATATCTTAATAAGGAAAAAAAGAGAAAAATCTTTCCATTAGGATGGTAAGGGAATAATTTTTGAGAAGCATAACCTTTCTACACAAAGTACATCTTGATAAAAAATACTCATCTAAATTATATTAACTCTATTATTATATGTTGAAGTTCAATACAATACTAATGAACCTAACAATAGCATTGATCATAATAAGTGAATCAATAATATAAATATGCGCCACAAAAATTTTGAACAGACTTTATTAAAGCAAGGACAGGAAGCACTAAGTTATGTTATAAAAGATTGCAACTTTTTTATTGATGTTTGTTATGATAAATGATACAGCTTCAAAGGGTATCCTTAACTTTGGTGCTAAAGTTAATGGAAAAAATTTGAGGCACAAATAGAAATTCTACCCACATCAATTAAAAGTACTTTCTATAAAGCATCTCTCAAGATTATCAAAACAAATCAAAATAATATGATTAAATGAAAAGGGTTTCATTTTCTTACCGCATACTAAATCCTATGAATTTGATCGACATATATTTTTCTAAAAGAGATCTTCTACCTCAACTTGGTCTTCTCAAAACAAAATTATTGGTGTTTAGAGAATCCCTTGGTAAGAATATAAGCTATATGATCCTGTGAGGCAATGTGTTTAATCTGAGTTTGTTTTAAGAGAATATCATCTCTTACAAAGCGATGATATATCTCCACATGTTTTGTTTGGGCATGAAAAATATGATTTAAATANAGACATTATATAATTCTTGCACGTAAGTCGTCAAATCAATTAGCTGCCACTAATCGTCATCTTAATTATCATCTTGAATGCTAATTATAATCTCTCACCACTTTATCATTTCTTGAACCTGAAGCAATTTCAGAAATTCCATCGATCATTCTTAAGACGAGATCACAATTGATTCTACGTCCTAAACCTTAAAATTAAATTAAAATTAAAATGGGATTGACTGTATGATTTAGTCTTATAAGTAATAGCTTACATCGATGTTATGCGACAACATGCAACAATGTTGGCATGTGTTCGTGTTGACAAAATTTACCAAAATGAACTACCTTTATTTGACTTTTGAATTTTTGAAATGTATTTAACTATTATATTTGTTTTCTTGTTATTCTCCCTCTTCTTCTCGGCCTCCCGCCATAAGGAATCCAACTTCTTTTGCCTTGGTAGATCCCGCCACCATTAAATGCCTATCGAAGAAAATTGGATTAAAAGGAGTGCTTCTTGTTTGAACCGTAAAGACTCCCATGGTTTTTCTTCCCAAACCGGGTGAAGCAATGGGAACATAGCAGGCTTTGTTTCTCTTACAGTAGAGTAAGAAGAAGAGAGAGAGAGAGGTGAGGAGAGAGAGAGGTGAGAAAATTCTCTCTTGTAATCGTCCAGAAAATCGACAGGTGTAATTCTTAAAAAAATAAAATTCTCTGTTACTCCGTGGACGTAGAAAACTTTTCGAACCACGTAAATTTGTGTGTTCCGCAACTTTTTTCTATTTGCGAAATTCTCGTTCCAGTTTTTTTTTGCTTTATTGTTGTCGTTTCACAAAAAAATAATTGGTATCAGAGCCGTGATTTCAGATCTAAGGAAGAACGATGGTCGGAGACGAAGTGATGGTATCAGAGATCGAGAAGTTCGATGATACAAATTTTGGTTACTGGAGGATGCAGATAGAGGATTACCTCTATGGAAAGATACTTCACCCGCCGCTGTTGAAAAAGCGGCCGGAAAAGATGGACGATGTCGAATGGATTTTGTTGGATCGAGAAGTTCTGAAGATTATTCTATTAACTCTGTCGAGATCTGTTGCCCACAATGTCACCAAGGAAATGAATACTGCAGATCTCATGACAACATTATCAGGTAAGTATGAAAAGCTATCATCACATAACTACATGTACTTGATGAAGAAGTTATTCAACTTGAAAATAGTGAATGGCACTGCAGTTACACAACATATAAATGATTTAATACTATCACAAATCAATTATCGTCTGTGAATATTGAATTTGATGATGAGATACGTGCACTGATATTATTGGTTTCATTGTCAAATAGATGTGAAGTCATGAGAATGATAGTTAGAAATTTTTTAGGAAAATCTAAGCTGAAATATGATGATATGTGTGATTGGTTTTGGTTGAGGAGGAGCACATGAAAGACTCTAGCGAGATTTCAGGTTCGAGTTCAACACTGAATGTTGATTCTCCAAGAAGAGCACCAACAATAACTCAAATAGAGGAAGATCAAAATCAAACCAAAGAAGTAGGAGCAAGCCAAGGCCTGGTCAGAAAGCAATTTGCTGAAATTATAACAAAACTGTCCACATAAAGAAGAACTGCAAGAATCCCAAGGAGAAGGTGAATGATAGCGCAAATGTGGTAACTGAAGAAGCACGTGATGCACTATTGCTGGCAGTGCATAGTTATATTGATGACTGGATACTAGATTTAGGGGCTTCCTTCCATATATCTTCCCACCATTAGTTAATGTGAAAGTATATTGCAGGTGACTTTGGGAAAGTATATCTGGCTGATGGAGAAGCTTTAGACATAGTTGGGATGAGAGACGTTGATATTGCACTCCCTAACAAGAGCAAATGGAATTTGCAAAAGGTCAGACACATTCTGGAGTTGAAGAAAAACCTCATTTCTGTTGGGCATCCTGATGATGGTGGTTATTCAGTAGTGTTCTTGAATAGCAACTGGAAGGTTACCGAAGGGTACTAGCTTGAGGTAAGAAAACTGACACACTATATATGACTACAGGTTTACTCAACACTGTTGCTACTACAGTTGCAGAGAGCGTGACAGATTTGTGGGATTGGAGGCTTGGTGAGTCAGAGGGGCATGAAAGAACTTCAGTCCAGAGGCAAGCTACCAGAGCTGAAGTCAGTTGATCTCAACATGTGTAAGAGTTGCATTATGGGGAAACAGAAGAATGTCAGTTTCTTGAAAATCGGCAGAGTGCCAAGGCAAGAAAACTAGATCTTTTACACACAGATGTGTGGGTACCTTCTCTAGTGACATCTCTCGGATGCTCACATTACTATGTCACATTCATTGACGACCACAACAGGAAGGTATGGGTTTATTTCTTGAGGCATAAATCTAATGTATTTAATGTGTTCAAGACTTTGAAGGCCATGGTTGAGAGAGAGACAAGCTTAAAACTCAAATGTTTGAGTTATGATAATGGTGGTGAGCATATTGGTGGTGGGTTTAAGGAATACCGTGCAGCTCAGAGAATCAAAATGGAGAAAATCATTTCTGGGACACCACAGCAAGATGGTGTTGTGGAGCGCATGAACATGAACATTAATGAGCCAACTAGAAGCATGAGATTGCACGTCGGACTACCACCTACTTTCTGGTTAGAAGCCAACAACACTGGATTTTACTTGATTAACAAAGGTTCATTTGTTCCATTAGACTGTAAATCGCCTGAGGAGATTTTGAGTGGGAAATAGGTCAAATTTTCTCACCGTAATACTTTTGGTTGTCTCTCTAGTGTTCTTATTAATCCCGAGGCTCGTAACAAGCTCAAGGCTTAGTCAAAGAAATGTTATTTCATTAGCTATGGAGATGAGGTATTTGATTATCATTTTTGGGATGATCATGATTGGAAGAACATAAGAAGCAGGAATGTGATTTTTAATGAGAAGATCATATACAAGGTCAAGGCTGGTACAATTTTTGAAGTGGCTCCTCAGAAATCCAAGGTGGTAAGGTTTGATGATGTAATAGGGGTCACAGTGCAGAGTGGGTCCGGGACACCCATTCCTATTGTTCCTTAGACAGGTTCAGAGTCGCCCACTCGTATAACTACAGTTCGTAGGTCGGCCAGGAATAGAGTACTAGACGAACGATCATCTGATACCAATGATCAGGTAGTGATGATTCGAAGGAAAAAAGTATAGTGCTAACAATCTAATGATGATAGTTGGCCAAAGGTGTTCCAAAAGAAGTGTTTGATTGAGGTTATTTGACAATAGTGGTCGGGGAGCAGCAATTCGATAGTAGTGGTTTGTGGTAGCTAAATGACAATGTTGTTTAGAAAGCAGCAATATGACGGTGAAGGTCGGGCGACAACGCTTTGATTTTGGTTGTGAAACAGCTACAATTTGATTACAATGTTCAAATTTTAGTGATAATTTCATAATAGTAGTTTTGTTGACAACAACAATATGATGTTGGTGGTTTATTATCAACAATCTAACAACAAATGTTGACCATTGGCTATCAAATGTTGACCATCGGCTATTTGTTGTCAGTGGTCACGTGATGACCAACGTCTGGTGGTTGGACGAAGGAGCTTGGGTATAGCTCCATCATTCTATAACCTATGTGGCCTCTCCAAATATAAGTTATACTCTCTTCTCAGCTTATGACCCTATTCATCACAATATAACATTTTGATAAATTTGGCCAAAATCTTCCCTACATTTCAAATAATTATTTTTTTTAATTCTTTAATCATACATGTTTTTTATATATTTGAGTGCTTTAATAATGTTGAAATAATGCGATCTTAAATTTGTTAATTTTTCCTCATTGAGACATTTGATTAATATAGAAATGCCAAATATAAAAATTATTTGATCATTTAATTAATAACCCGAAGTTTTCAACTACACATCAAGTGTTTTGATCTTAGCCTAATGGAGTCGTATTGCGTTCCAATCGAGAAGTTAAATTCAGCCATAAATTTGCTATATTAGTGCAAAAATGCTTTTGAATTTAATTTTGAATGTTTCTAATTCAAGCATTACCTCCAATTAGATGTCTAATCAATTATATAAAATTATTTGATAAAACATTACCATACAGCTCTGGAGATGTTAGTATTAGCGTCTGATATTTTCGTCAGAATTTTCCGATGCAATTATTAGTGTCGGATTATTCCTACGCATATATTATCATCAGATTTACGATTGTCAAGCAACAAATAATAAATTTTGATATTTGTGGCGGATTTTCCTTCTAATTTGCGTCCAACAATTCGACGGAAAAACCGTTCTCACTACAACGAAACTTTTATTGGAGTTTTGACGGATTTAGCGCCGAGTTTGCGTCGAAACAAAATGACACAAAAACTTTACTTGTTAGCATATGAACTATATCCTATGCAAATTAGATGGAAATTCAACGTGAATAGCCTAATATACCCATCTCGCACACCTAAGTTTCATTTCTCTCTTCTCACTCTCTTTCGGTCTCGTATTTTGCCTGGAGCCCTCATAAGCTCCCCTCTCTCTTGTGATTTCACTCAAAACCACCAACTTCCCAAACGAACCTTCGTGATATGGTCGCCAGTCATTAGAGCTAGGTGGGAAGGTAATTACGACTGAGAGCTTAGAGAGACCACCTAAACTCATCAAGTATACTCAGGTCAGTTTTTTAAATATATATGTGGTAATATGGCATGTATGTAAAAATTGAAGTTTAGGTGGTCGGTGTGTATATATATAAGAATTGAATGATATGTTTGAAATGCATATAAAGGTAAGGTGGTATGTATGTAAAAAAATGAAGTTTTGATTTTAGGTATGAATATACATATGAGTTCAGTGGTATGTATGTAAATATTGAAGTTTAGGTGTTAGGCATATATGTAAATATTGAATATATATAATGAGGTCGATCCTCGAGTTTATTGGTACGTATGTAAATATTGAAGTTTAGGTGTTAGGTATATATATAAATATATATGAAAATGTGTGACTAAATTTGTACTCTAAATGTACATGAGGTCTAGGTATACAATAGTTGGCAAAAAAGTATAATATTTTATTAAAAAAATGAGATTTTACCTTAATAATTTGTAGTGCTTTTTTTTATGGTAAAAACTATAATTTCTTCCGATCTGAATTATTTTATTTTCATAAAAAAAAAAATTTATATTATAAAACCTGTTTGACTTCAATTATCCATATGAGGAACCAAATTCAAAATAATATTTGCTATGCAGTAATTTAATATATTAAATGCAATGCATTAATATGAATAATCAAATATCTTTTTCAAAATTTAAGATAAATAACAGTCTTTTTTGTCCTAAAAGGTGAAATTACTTTTCTAGAAAAACAAAAAAAAAAGGATATGCTTATATATAATCAAGATTTGAATTTTCCATGTTGAGGATGCTCTCCTCATAAAAAGACATTATTATATTAGAACATCAGGATAAAATTAATATTTTCATAATCACTTTAGATACATGTGCATCATCCGAAATTTTTTATTTATGTCAAATATTTATTAAGAATATTTTTTTCTTTTTGATTTATGTCAAATATTAGCTAAGATAAAATCGATTTTAGAGCTCGTTAGTGAGTACAGGCGGCGGCTCGTCCACACCGCGTGCTCTAAAATTTTCTGCCCAAAAAATCGTAGTTGGGCGATGGCTTGTAGCGACCGCCTTCCCAATGAAAACATNGCTCTAAAATTTTCTGCCCAAAAAATCGTAGTTGGGCGATGGCTTGTAGCGACCGCCTTCCCAATGAAAACAGTATTCTCTATTATAAATGTGTAGTCAAATGTGATTAGAGTAGTTAATTAAGTTGGCGGATACGAATCTTCAAACAGTTGAGCAGGATTCATTAAAATTATATATGTGTAGTAATTAAAATAATTTTATGAGCACATGCCTTCACAACTAAGCAATATAGGCACTCACAATTGATACGCCATTAATAAATTTTCACATGATACAAATCTCGATGTAATTTTTTTGTGCAAGAAACATTTAAATTTCGATTAAAAATAGTCCACCACCTGCCGGTCACCTTTGGCACTCTCTATCGTCAACCACTATTGGTCATCCTCTATCTTCGACCACCATCGACTATCATCTATTTCTTACAAGGAAATCCTTTTGGAAGTCATAATTTGCATTGTGGAATCAGCGTACGTTTTGAAACAATGAAGCAACCGAATGAGCAATACGTTTTCCAATACACTGAGCAACGACACTTCTCAAATGTGTTGTAACGATACACCCTGATTATAGGGTAACAACCCATCCCAAATACGGTGCAATAACGCCTCCCATAAACGGTGTAGCAATGCACCACGAAGCATTGACTTTCTATGGAGTTCTAAGGCTTTTTTATTGCAACCCACCACTGTGACCTATGTGGCTAACTATGACTTATGTGGTCCACGGCTTGTGAAGCTCTCGACTCTGACCTCTGCAGCCTGTGAATGTTATCAAAGCTCACCGATACGATTTACATGACCAACTACAACTATGTTGCATATAGCTCTTACAACTTCTACTATAGCCTCTATGGTCAATCGATGCTTTTAAAGCAACCATCTGCGACTCACAACACCAACTACTACCATAACTTTTAACTACATGTAAACTAGTTTGGCCAACCAATATAATTTTGTTGAAGAAGATTTAGGTCAGATATTTTGATCAAAATTTTTGCCATTGTTATTCTCAAAATTACTAATTCATTTCAGCATGAAGCAATGTCACATGAGTTTTGATTGATTTTCAAATTGTATTTTAAAGTGAATAATGGTACATGTGCTAGCCATTCATCACTTTTGTGCTATTTAGCATGCTAGTGTGCTTGTTATGCATGGTAGTTGACAACGACTTTTTATAAGCTTAAAATACAATATAAGNTTTCAAATTGTATTTTAAAGTGAATAATGGTACATGTGCTAGCCATTCATCACTTTTGTGCTATTTAGCATGTTAGTGTGCTTGTTATGCATGATAGTTGACAACGACTTTTTATAAGCTTAAAATACAATATAAAAATGGACGTAATAAATTCAGCAACTGCACCAAAAACTTAATAGCAGTTATAGAGTCGATAAAGATGTATGTATAAAAATATTCAATAATTGTAAAGTCACACTTATCAACGCAAGTATACGTATCGCTCAAGTAATATAGGGCTATAATGGAGTCCTAGATATCGATCCCGCAGGGAGTGGTTAGAACTGCGGACTAAGATTTTAGAAAAGCAATACTTTAATCACAACAACGAAGTTCAATTTGTTTATCTGTCACTAATAGACAATTGAAATAAATAAATAATTTTAATAACTATTAAATAACTAATGATACTAAGGAGGGTTTAATTGTGATATTCAATATATAAGAAAGCATCATTCTCTTTGTCAAGAAATTATAGTGAACGGATAAAGTGAATTAGTTCAATTTAGTTTGTGTCAAATAGGAACATACATATTCTTTACTCTTTGGTCCGGGCATAAAGAACATTGACTAATCCTACACTTGTTTACGGAATCTGCGGCTAGGCTGGGAGGATACCGGCTCTCACTTCGAAGCTCCCACGTTCTCCTCACCTAAGGGCTAACATCTACACTTCGGAACCCAAATGATAGGACCGAATTGGGAATTTTAGTCTGACAATCTAAAATCTCCAATTCTACTCCCGATAATATTATTTCCCTATTTATTTGCAACCAACTTTCAAGGGCTTTGACTTACCTGAATCTTGGATGTAATCTTCACTTTAGTTGTAAAACTCAATATTTTTTAACAAATCAATTGGCCAGATTGAAAGTAAATTAAGATCGAAGTGAAAAGATCATCACAATTTCTTAAACATTTTTATGGCTTCACCAATTTAAATCACCATTTCACAAATGTCGAGACAAGAAGAAAGACAAAGAAAACTACTCAGATCTCATGGGAAAAACACAACAAAACTCGGAATTCATACAAACTACAACAAATAAATAACGTATCTCTAATTTCTCCCCAAGAACACTCATCGAAGTTCCTCTGAATCTCTTCCTTTCTTTACAGCACACAAAATTCCTCTTTGAATTAGCAAGGAGGAATAAATCTCTCACTTTCCCTCTACTCTTACAATCTCTCAAAGAATTCCTCACAATTTTTACACTCTATTGAAATTTCTATACACTAATGGAACCTCTCTAACCTCCAAGGCCTCTAGACTCTCTCAATTTTCGGCCAAAATGTTCTTTTGAAGTTGTGGATGAGCTTTCCCAAGAGTTGCCTAAGCATCTCTTCAAATTTTGGCCTTATCCAAAGCTTGAGTAGGCATAACCGTCGATCTCGCCGTCGGCAGCCTCGAGGGCGCCGTCGGCGGGCTTCTGAAGA
>JXCR01112378.1:187660-201190 GCA_002079205.1 Phalaenopsis hybrid cultivar | reverse complement strand
TTTCTGAAAAAAAAAAAAAAAAGGTATGCTTATATATAATCTAGATTTGAATTTTCCATGTTGAGGATGCTCTCCTCATAAAAAGACATTATTATATTAGAACATCAACATAAAATTAATATTTTCATAATCACTTTAGACACATATGCATCATCCGAAATTTTTTACTTATGTCAAATATTGATTAAGAAAAAAAATTTTGATTTATGTCAAAAAAAAACTTTTATTTATGTCAAATATTTGCTAAGATGAAATCGATTTTTGAGTTTGTTAGTGAGTACAGTGCGGCGGCTCGTCCACAACCCGTGCTCTAAAATTTTCTGCCCAAAAAATGGTAGTTGGGCGGTGGCTTGAAGCGACCGCCTTCCCAATGAAAACGTTATTCTCTATTATATATGTGTAGTTAAAATTTCTTGTTCCTTTCAAATGTGATTAGAGTAGTTAATTAAGTTGGCGGACACGAATCTTCTAACAGTTGAACAAGATTCATTAAAATTATATGTGTAGTAATTAAAATAATTTTATAAGCACATGCCTTCACAACTAAGCAATATAGGCACTCACAATTGATACGCCATTAATAAATTTTCACATGATATGAATCTCGATGTAATTTTTTTTGTGCAAGAAACATTTAAATTTCGATTAAAAATCGTCCACCACCTGCCGGTCACTTTTGGCACTCTCTATCGTAGACCACTATTGGTCATCCTCTATCCTCAACCACCATGGACTATCATCTATTTCTTACAGGGAAGTCCTTTTCGAAGTCATAATTTGCATTGTGGAATCAGCGTACGTTTTGAAACAATGAAGCAACCGAAGGACCAATACATTTTTCAATACACCGAGCAACGACACATCTCAAATGTGTTGTAACGATACACTCTATTATGGAGTAACAACCCATCCCAAATACGATGCAATAACGCCTCCCATAAACGGTGGAGCAATGCACCACGAAGCAGTGACTTTCTATGGAGTTCTGAGACTTTTTTATTGCAACCCACCACTGTGACCTATGTGGCTAACTATGACCTATGTGGTCCACGACTCGTGCAGCTCTCAACTCCGACCTCTGCAGTCTGTGAATGTTATCAAAGCTCACCAATATGGTTTACATGGCCAACTACAACTATGTGGCATATAGCTCTTACAAATTCTACTATAGCCTCTATGGTCAACCGATGCTTTTAAAGCAACCATCTGTGACTCACAACACCAACTACTACCATAACTTTTAACTACATGTAAACTAGCTTGGCCAACCAATAAATTTTAGTATAATTTTGTTGAAGAAGATTTAGGTCAGATATTTTGATCAAAATTTTCGGCATTGTAATTTTCAAAATTACTAATTTATTTCAGCATGAAGTAATGTCACATGAGTTTTGATTGATTTTTCATATTGTATTTTAAAGTGAATAATGGTACATGTGCTAGCCATTCATCACTTCTGTGTTATTTAACATGCTAGTGTGCTTGTTATGTATGGTAATATACTAGGACATTCTTCTACAACAATCCATGCCTCTANTATATATATATATATATATATATATGCACACACATAGGTATCATTAAGAGGGAGCACAAAATGATTTCTACTAACCTCCTATTCGCAGGTGCTTAAAGCTCCCCCGATGAAAATGTACGGCTCATTATATGTTGCTTGTTGTTGGTTTTCCCGCTAATATTGGTTTCATGCAGGTTGAGTTTTTATTCTCTATTTCAAATGTATTTGATAGAGTTTGTATCGAAAACAAGGTACCGGTACGGGCTTCGAGGAGGATGACGCATCGAACCACACGATGGGGATCATGAGCGGGTTACTTGTGTCCCGTACCTTAAGTCTGAAATTTATATTTTTGTATAGATCATAGAACGCGCACATATATACGGAGTCCGACTGTTTTTTTTTTTTTTTTGCTTTTCCAAAGATATGTTGTTGATCTAGAGACACTGACCACTTTATATAATTTGTAGTATTTTTTTCTTCATACTGTTTGATTGTATAATTGGATTGTTTTTCTTGTTTCATTCTAGTTTATCTAGAATGTCATAAAAATAGAAATTTATACTCTTTAAAATAACAAAATTATAAATTTTTATATATAAAAATCCTAATAAAAAATTCATGATAAATTAAATTTTAGGATTAAAAGATTCAAGACTTTTAAAAGCTGTCTTTTAAAATTCGTTTATTATTCAAGTTAGGTTTCAGTCAGAGACTTCGGGCTATTTATTATTCAGTTCGGTTTCGGGTTTACCCGATTCAAGTGATTTTTGGGTTGGACTCAAACCCGACCCCCAATTGACTCGAATTGCAACCCTATACTAGAGGTTCTTTTTGGTACAACAATGTTGTATACCATGACTTTCACTTCAGATATCTATTTAGATTTTTTTTGCTCGGTACAACATGATTATACAAGATATTTTCTTCGGTAGAAGCATCTTGTACAATACGACGGTTCAGGTTCGACTTCAGATTTATCTGCTTTTTAAATAAAAAATAATATTAAACTTAAGGGTGTAGTGAGAAAATATTAAACTTGACTTTACAAGTCATATGGATGATTAAGGAAGTTTAAAAATTGAGAATAAGTCCACGTCCTGATGTTGCGTCACGTGCTGCAAAAGTACAGATATTACCTCCAGCAACAATTATACATTCAAGTTTTTGACGCTGGACGAGTAAAGGTCTTTTATTATCTATATATATATATATATATATATATATAAATGAAGGGAAATATCCCTGGACAAGTTGCTTGCTAGAGTTTCATAATTCCCCCTCTTCAAAAGATGAAATTCTTCTTCTTCGTTTTCTTCTTCGTCCTTCTCTTCTTGCAACAATGGCTGCATTGTCTCTCAGCTATTAATTATGTCACTCATCTTCCGGGCTTTCAAGGCGAACTTCCCTTCCACTTAGAGACTGGGTGAGTCTGTCTATATATATGCATGTGATTATTTCAAACGAAAGAAATGATGCAGAAAATAGGGAGCATACATAGATTCCTTCTCTTTGGAAACTAATTTGTTTTGTTTTTTTTTTTGCTACTGAGTGTGAAAAACCTATGGTTTCCTTTTCCTGATTGCACTTGGCAACTATATATGAATTCATGCTGTGTTTTACTCCTAATGTTTTGAGCTCGTTCAATCTACTTTTGTTTTCTCGCACTTGAGAACAGCTAAGCCTTTTTTTTTTTTTTGCTCCAAAGATAGAAGCGATCATCTCCAACTGCTTCACTGAGGAAATAAACGAAACAGCGATGGAAAAACGTCTTACCGGCTCCGTCATCGCAGCTGCATGTGACGGCGCGGCGAACTCCTGCTTTGGCGCTAACTTCTGCACATGGATTATTTATTAGGAAGGGAGAAGTGGTGACTAAATTGATAGATAAAGATCGAATAGAGTTTAACTGGACACGAAACACGTAAATTATAAAATAGGTTTGTTTTGACTGCTAACTGTTAGTACGTAAAAGTCCTTTTTTTTTCAATTCATAGAGCTTTGGTCAAAAATAGGCTTCTTTATTTAGGGTTTTATCTTTTTTTTGCATTCGGTAAAATTTTAAACTATAAAATTTTAATCATTAATCTTAATTTTTATTATGATTAAATTACAGTTTTAGTTTCTTTTTTCTTTTTGTTATCAAGTATTTTCATTATCATATATATAGTGACCTTCCAACTGCATAGATGGCCGGGAAAGGTCCACTTAAAAGCAAACGTTGTGCCCAATTAGGGGTGTAAACAAACTGAACATGAATGAATAGAGTTCGAGTTTGGGTTCGGTTCATTTGAAATTAAGTGTTTGAAATAAGCTCGTGTTCGAAATTTTTCGTGAAGTTATTGTTTGTGTTCGATTTGATTTGTATTAAATTAATTTGAAAGGTTTGAGATGTTTGAAGTGTTCTATTTATTTCAATCATTCAAATTATTCGAAATCTTTCAAATTTATTTGTATTGTTTGAATTATTAAAATGATAATAAATTTAATTATTAATTCTCAAATTACCAAAAAATTCTCTCCATTAAAAAAATATTATTTCTCTAACTATATTATTAGAAATTGTTAAAAACAAGTTACAAATGAAAAATACACTTAAAGTTCAAACTCAAATTTTTCAAANTATATATATATATATATATATATATGTTGATTAAAAGAGTAACTCGTGGCTCCTTATGCGTTGATTACAGAAAAAAATAGTGGCTCCTTACGCGTTGATTAAAGAAAAAAAATACAGAGTTAGGTGGTGGGATAGTGGATCCCCGTCTAACAAGGGGTTCTCGTATCCGCATTACAACTCCACCCAAAAAAACAAGAAAATACATGTAAAAGAAACCAAAAAAAGTATATCAACATAAGTGTATACCAAAAATTACATGTATAACAAAAAAAGGTAATTCGAGAGTAAGTAAATCGAAGATGCAGAGCCCAAATTTTATGAAAATGTGCAGCCAAACCAAACATAATAACCATCCAATCCGTCCAGCTGATTAACCCTCGAAGCCAAATAAAATAACAATAGAAACAGTGGGCATCCAAGCAGTGACTCACAGTCCATTGGAAAATCTGACATAAGCTACATGCCAATAAGAACCAAAAGTAAAACAGGTAAAGTAATTCAATTTACTCTAGAGCACCCGTAGCCATAAAACGAGTCCAAACAGTAACTAATGAATAGTGAACCGAATAGAATGTGAGCACTCAAGTCCTGTATCCAATAAACTTTCAGACCATTCTTCTTTAAAGTGAAAACAAAGTAATAGAAAAACCTCAAGTAGTCCCAAATTAATAGCTTCAAGAAACAGATACCCCTAACATCTTCGTGCACGCAGCAAAATCCCATGAGTAGGAGCTTTCCATGCGTGAACGACCAAGCCTTCCAACATAATTCCATCCCCACCACATGATAGTTAAAACTGCGGGCAAAGCAAACCCCACAACCGATGCCAGAAGCCTTCCAGCAAAAAATATCATACAAGCCAAANTTCCATCCCCACCACATGATAGTTAAAACTGCGGGCAAAGCAAACCCCACAACCGATGCCAGAAGCCTTCCAACAAAAAATATCATACTAGCCAATAAAAACAAAACAAAATAGGTAAACACCAAATTAAACTCGAATATAAGGTTCTTCCACATCACGTTTTATCAACTTAGCTAGCATGGGAGGTGGAGTGATGGCAACAATAGGACCCTGCACCCTCCATTTAGCAAGCCAATCCGCAGATTTGTTGCCTTCTCTATGTGTAAGGAAAATAATATGTCTAAATCCTGTCCCTCAATAATGTGCCTAATGCGCTTAAACCAAATTATGGCATGCCAAGGGGGGTTAAGCTTAGCAGAAAGCATACTATAGAGAATCTCAGAATCAGTTTCCAAAATAAGAGTTTTTAAATTTAGAGAGACAGCAGTTTGTAACGCAACAAGAACAACAATAATTTTAGCCTCAATAGGAGAATTTGCCATACATGGTGATGCAAAGAAGAAACAACAATGGCCATTTTCATCTCTAAATATTCCACCCACACCCTTATACTCTTTGGCTAAACTTCCATCAGCATTAATGTTAATCCTGCCGTGTGAGGGTGGTGCCTAGCTAATTAAGATGGGAGTCCTACCCCTACCAACATTAGGAGAAGCTTCATGCACAATGGAATTACGCCAAGCCTTCTTAAAATAAGCCACAACAAAAGGNTACCAACATTAGGAGAAGCTTCATGCACAATGGAATTACGCCAAGCCTTTTTAAAATAAGCCACAACAAAAGACAGAAGTAGTAGAGGGAGTGAGGCAAGTACCATCATATTTATGGCTATTTCGTGCCACCCAAATGAACCACAGAACAATGCCGGGGAAATAATTGTGCTTATAGAAAGTAGAATCGAAGATGATTTCTACTAACCTCCTATTTGCAGGCCCGATGAAAATGTACGGTTCATTATATGTTGCATGTTTGTTGTTTTTCCTGCTAATATTGGTTTCATGCAGGTTGAGTTTTTATTCTCTATTTCAAATGTATTTGATAGAGTATGTATCGAAAATAAGATACTTGTACGGGATTCGAGGCAGATGACATATCGAACCACGCGACGGGGATCATGAGCGGGTAACTTGCGTTCTGTACCTTAAGTTTGAATTATATACATTTTTTATAGATCTTGGNTACATGTACGGGATTCGAGGCAGATGACATATCGAACCACGCGACGGGGATCATGAGCGGGTAACTTGCGTTTTGTACCTTAAGTTTGAATTATATATATTTTTTATAGATCTTGAACCGCGCACATATATACGGAGTCGACTGTTTTTTCTGCTTTTCCAGAGATATGTTGTCGATCTAGAGACACTGACCACTTTATATATTTTGGAGTATTTTTTCTTCATACTGCTTGATTGAATGCTTGGATTGTTTTTCTTGTTTCATTCTAGTTTATCTAGAATGTCATAAAAATTGAAATTTATACTCTTCAAAATAATAAAATTATAAAATTTTCTATATAAAAATCTTAATAAAAAATTTATGATAAATTAAAATTTAGGATTAAAAGATTCAAGACTTTTAAATGTTGTCTTTTAAAATTCGTTTATTATTCAGGTTAGATTTCGGTCAGAGACTTCGGGCTATTTATTATTCAGTTCGGTTTCGGTTTTACCCTATTCAAGTGATTTTTGGGTCGGACTCAAACCCGATGCCCAACNTCGTTTATTATTCAGGTTAGATTTCGGTCAGAGACTTCGGGCTATTTATTATTCAGTTCGGTTTCGGTTTTATCCTATTCAAGTGATTTTTGGGTCGGACTCAAACCCGATCCCCAACTGACTCGAATTGCAACCCTATACTAGAGGTTCCTTTTGGTACAACAATGTTGTATACCATGACTTTCACATCAGATATCTATTTAGATTTTTTTTTGCTCGGTACAACATGATTACACTAGATATTTTCTTCTGTAAAAGCATCTCGTATTCAGGTTTATCTGCTTTTTAAATAAGNACAATGTTGTATACCATGACTTTCACATCAGATATCTATTTAGATTTTTTTTTGCTCGGTACAACATGATTATAGTAGATATTTTCTTCTGTAAAAGCATCTCGTATTCAGGTTTATCTGCTTTTTAAATAAAAAAATAATATTAAACTTAAGGGCGTAGTGAGAAAATATTAAACTTGACTTTATAAGTCATATGGATGATTAAGGAAGTTTAAAAGTTGAGAATAGGTTGCGTCACGTGCTGCAAAAGTACAGATATTACTTCCAGCAACAATTATATATTCAAGTTTTTGACGCGGGACGAGTAAAGGTATATATATATATATATATAGNAAAAACTATAAATCATTATTATTAAAAAAATAAGTAATAAATAATTATTATGTTAATTATATAACTTATATTATATAAATTAATAATATTTATCCAATTGATATTAATATATTACTATTAATAACTTATTATATACTAGAATATATATGTATTTTTAAAATAAGATAAATTTTTTATATGTAATTAATTTAAATTATTTTATATTTCGAACAATAACAATTTGAACACGATCAAACACATTACTGTTCGTGTTTAGTTATTTTATAAAATGAACGAAAAAAATTGTTTTCTTCTGTCTCATTTGCTCATCAAATGAATCGAACACGATCTCCTTAGTGAGTAGAACATGAACTATTCACAAACAACAAGTTTTTTTGACGGCCCTATCCCTAGCATAAGAATAGCGGAGTTTTATTGTTTGGGTGGTTGTGACTTATTTTGAAAGCAGACAAGTTTTTTATATTTATACATCTAAACTTTTATATTTTTGTGCATGACATTGGTGTTTTAAATTTATTAATAAAAAATATGTATATTTTACTTTTAAAAGCTGATAATAGTATTATTATTAACGTGATACTAAGGATTTGAGTGCTATGTGCGCACACATGAAAATTTAGGTGAGATATGTAAATAGGTAAGAAATATGCCCTGATGATAAGTTATTGTTCGTATTGTGATTAATTTGTTTTGACATCATAATTATATTGATGAATATATAGTGTAACTTTGATATAAGGTTCAAGCAGACAAATCTTTAATAACCCAATTAGTTGGGATTGCCTGCACTCCTCCTTTGTGACCACTTGGAATAATGATGGTTAAAGATGGTGGAGTGACCCTAATACCGTCCCACAAGTTGCAAATGAGATGCCTAGGAACCAATAACAGCGCCTAGGCGCCCAATGAACAACGTCAACTTTCTATCTTCTCGAAATTTTTGCTCAGTTTAAGAGGGTTTTGGAGCCTATGCTCTAGTAGATAGGCATCCAATGGCAAAATTTGTCTCCAATCTTCAATCTGATCAAGTTCGATTCTTATTCTTCCCTTTCCTTGCTAAAACCTTCAAAAACAACATAAAACATTTTTCAAAGTGTAATTTTTATCATTAAAAATTCAAAAATATATATAACAACAATTTTAAAATTATCAACATATCGGACGGTATAACCATTACCAACCTTAATTGTCTCATTCCTTTGACATGGTTCAGGTCGATTAACCTGACTGTAATCAAAAGTGAGATGGAAAGTTGCCCCAGTATCAAGATGTTAATCGGACTAATTGGATGAGAAAAAAGAAGTAATATAGGTTGTATGAGAGTTGATTTGTGGAGGAGAATAGAAGTTTCTCGGTTGATAGTAATGATTCAGATGGTGCCAGCAATGAGATGCAAGATGTTCCTATTTATTACTTATTTGATAGGAGACCAAGCCATGAGCTTTAGAGTGCGTAGTTGGAGCCTCGATTGGTTATTCGGATTGAACATTGTTGTTTTTGCCTTTGCCTTTATAGTATTTTTTCTTTGTTTTGGAAGAAGACAAGGCCAACTGCGGATCAGGAGCAACAGAGGCAGATCTGTGTTCGGTGGAGAGATTAATTTCTTCACTAATTAGTAAGGCAAATAACTCATCCACACTTATGGGAGTGGATCTCATTCGTATCGTAGCCTTGAAGGGAAGATAAGATGCCTGAAGACCAGTCAAGTTATAATGAATAACATATTCAATATCGACTTGGGAGCCAACAACATATATGTTATCAACAATAGCCTTGATTTGCATAAGATATTGAGTTATAACGAGGTTTTGCATTCAGACATTGTGTAGTTCTTTCTTTAGTTGAATAACACGGAAGTGATTGGTGGCTTGTAAGCGCTTCTCCAATGCTGTCCAAATTTCATGACCAGCTCCAAAATTCAAGACACAAGGCAATATAGCGGCTGAAATGGTAGGGTGAAGTGCAGCCGACAAATTTTGATCAATAACTTCCTTAAGTAGTGTATGCGGGATTGAAAGAGGAAATGCCCGAAAAATTAAGAACCACAGGCGGTGGAGGATGAATAGTACCATCAATAAAACCCAAGAAACCATTAGCCTCAGAGAATGTATTGGTAATCATGGGTTTTATGTTGGTCATGAGAAATTTAATGTAGGGAGAGATGAAAGTTTCAGAGATTCTGAGAATTACTAACCCATCTAACATAAGGTATCAGATTCTTCCATTGTTGACAAGCTTCAACTTAGGAAACCCGTCGAAAAAAAATAAATAAATAAGAGAGACTACAAGAAAGACAGAGAGCGACACCAATAATGGTTTCAATAACAACAAGTTAAGTTATGGGCGTCAGCCTTCCACAGACGAACTGAAAGGTGAAGAGATTCTTAGGGGAGGAAGAAAGAAGAAAGAAAGAAGAGAAACAAATTGTTTATGAGTTTTTTCAGAATGATCTGCTCCTATACCATGAAAGCGAAGGAGATGCGTAGAGAAGAATCGAGTGAAGCAGAGAGGAAGCTATTTTCATTAAATAATGAGTTTATCACATGAATATATATAGACCGTCTACTATGCAGCAGTTAAGATATAATATATATATATATATGCTAAACCCTTGAACTAATGACCCATATGTCTAGTAAACTTCATTTAGTCTGGTATTATGTATCACATAAGAATTGTCACTATTCTAATTCAAGAAAAAAAGTTGAATATAGTAAAAACTAATTAGATGGCATATTTCATATTTAGCAGTTAGCTTCGTAAATACTTAGGAATTAAGCAGAATGTAAAAACAAAGTAGAATAAAGATAGAATAACAGAGAAAGAAAAGGAATAATAATATAGAAACTGTTTAATTGAGAGCCCTAATTACGGTTGTGCATTTAGCTTGAATATTGTTAATCACTCAGAAATTTGATTTGAATTTTAGCTTAAATCGAGATCAGATCAAAGTGAACGAGCCGAGCAATGAGCCAAAATCTGAGATCGATTTTTTTAGCTAATTTCGAGCAATACACATATCAACTTGAATTGGCTTGAGACCAGCTCAAATTATTTTAATTTTAAACTTATATATGATACTAAATAAAATCGAATATAACAAGCTATGAATTGATTTCAAGCTTGAAAAGATACAAATTAATTCAATTTTAGCCATCTAGTTTTGACTTCGAGCCAGATCAAGCCAATTTCAAGCTGGAATGGATCTGAATAGCTCAAATTTGAGCCAACTTATTTTGATTTCTAGCCAGATTAAGCTCCATTCAATTTTGAGCCGAGCTAGCTCAAAATTGAATATAATTGTGGTGGGCTAGAAGATTCACAGAGACAACGTAATAGATTATCATCTTAATGTTACACGAGAATTTAACACACACTCAAATAAAAGAAAATAATAAGTTAAAACAACAAAAATTTTTACGTGGATAACTTGAAAAGGAAAAAAATCATAGGTCATGACCCAGTTGAAGAGATTTACAATAACTTGGTTATTATAATTACAATTTCTTGTCCCATAGGTGGGAAATAATTACACAATCTCTTGAGTTAATAATGTTGGTGCATGGATGAATTTGTCACAAGGCATGAGCGACACTGATGGTGATCAACGACGACCGGCAAGTAGTGATAGACAATGGTTGACGAATGTCTACAATGACAACAATGATGCTGGACTTCAGCTCTTTATGCAAGCTTCAAGCTCTTTTTCATTCTTCTAACTTCTTCCCCCCTCAAGAAAGGGTTAGGGATCTATTTACATAGTCCCATCCATTTACAATTATTGATGGAAAATGAACCACTATGATCGGACGATCTAGAAAGATTTCCATAATCATATTACGTTTCATGAACATTTGAGTGCCTCAACAATGTCGGAATTGAGCGATCTTAAGCTTGTTAGATTTGACTATAACTTACTAGATTTGACAATCGTTCGACCTTTCAAATATGCCTAGAAAGCTTCAAAAAGTGGTTTAATGGTTTGATCTAAGCTTGATTTGATTTGGATCAGACTAATTTTGATATCATTGGGTATGTTTCATCGAGCCGATCAGTTTGACTATACGTTTGCTGAAAATCAGAGCTCAAAATGACTTTCAATCAAAATTTGACTTTTTTGCCCAAATAGTTGTCTCAAGATCCGTGTCAAGCATCGAAATTCATGTAAGATGATGGGAATTTATTGATAATGTATCAATAATGAGTCACGAGCCGATTTCAATCCAAATTCAATTCATTTGAGCCGATTTTAAAGCTCGGTTAACAATACATTACAGCTATTAATATTATAGTAATGCTGATTTATGTAACAGGGTGGAGAGATAGTTGTTATATAATGCATGTAATTTTTTCAAAAAAAAAATCATAATATTATATTTCATATTTTGTTACTATTTAATCATTTTATAATATCCAATTATAAACATTTTTTTGTTGTTACTCTCACGTCTCTTAAAGATGCGTCGTTCACCTCTGCCGTACTTGGCTAATCAGTGTTTCTTTGTGTAAAGGTATGTGTCTATAGATGACGACAGCGGAGCGGAGTTGTTCTATTACTTTGTGCGGTCGGATGGGAAACCCGAGGAGGACCCTCTCATCCTATGGCTATCTGGCGGGCCGGGCTGCTCGGGTTTTGTGGGTTTGGCTCTGGAAATGGGTAATTAATGGTTTTAGTTGGGGCCGTTCACATTTCTTATTTATGAAAGCATTATTGTTGTTTGACTTTCTATTATTTTATAAATGCTCTCTATGATTAAAATTCATAGTTCTCAATTAATATTTACATCCTACATAATTTTTCTTGTGCACAGGACCTCTTCATTTTAAGGTTGATACTTTTGATGGCAACATGCCAACCTTAGTTGTCAATCCTTATTCTTGGACAAAGGTGAGAAATTATAGCACCATCTATAACTAAACTACCACAAATATATACACATGATCATTATGTTGAAAATTAAATATTACTCATAAGATATTTTAAAATTTTCAGATTGCTAATATGATCTTCTTGGATTGGCCTGTTGGTACTGGATTCTCCTACTCCATGACTGATAAAGACTATATCACTGAGGATATTCAGGCTAAAGAAATTATCCTCAAATTTCTCAGAAAGGCAAAACTATAGTTCTAAATCTTTATTTAATTAATATTATATGCTTTAAATTTTTATATGATGGAGAGACATTGTGAAAATGAGAAAAATCATTATATATATCATACTCTCTATTTTCACTGATATAGTGGTTCTTGGGACATCCAAATTTCATGTTGAATCCTTTCTATATGGGTGGTGACTCTTATGGTGGGAAGATGGCCACACTTGTTTCTCATGACATTGTTGAAGGTAATTAGTTAGCCAATTATCTTATAAACACTAAATAATCTTGTTGTATAGCTCATGAAAAAATTTTAACTATCATAATCATATGTTGCCTGACAGAAAATGAGCAGGGTCAAAAGCCATTAATCAATATTAAGGTATGGATTTTGAAACATTAATACTGATTTTAAAAACTTTAAGTTGAAATGAGAAACCAAATTAATATTGCACCATGTTTTTTTAAATTTATTTTTTGGAATTTTATCAGGGTTATCTGATTGGCAACACTATAACAGGCGAAAAAATAGATCTAAATTCACAAGTACCTCACGCATACGGATTAGGAATTATTTCTGAAGAACTCTATGAGGTTTTTTATAATATACTAAACTTTTCTAAAATAAATATAATCATCTTGTTTTATTAACATATATTTTTTTAATAACATTTTGATTTCCATTATTTCAGCTTATTCAGAAGAACTGTGTGGGTGAGGATTACGATCAACCTCAGGGTGCAACCTGTAAAACACATCTCCAAGCCTTTAATGTGGTAAGCCACATCCTCAACTTTGTTCATATATTATATATGTCTGATACAATAATGTTTTAAGCCTAATTTTTTTTCATGCATTAATTTGCTCACAGGTTCTTTCAAAAATTAATGTTTTTGGTATATTGGAACCGTTATGTTCTAATGGATTTCCGGGGGAGATGTTACGCCTTCACAGATCTCTGAAAGAGAACTCACCAGATTTCCTCTCTCAATCTTCACCTGATAATAATTGTATAGTTAGGTCCTTTATATAAAACCTATACATACATACATACATACATAGATATATATATATATATATA
>JXCR01112378.1:174533-187479 GCA_002079205.1 Phalaenopsis hybrid cultivar | reverse complement strand
AAACAATCAACTTGTAAGAAATGTCCTACAGATTAAGGAGGTGTGACTCATCTTTTTATTTATTGATAAGAACAGTGCTGCTTAATTGGTAGTTTCGACATTTTGAAAAAGAAATTTTTAAATAATGTTAAAATAGGGAACTGTGGGAAGATGGTATGGATGCAATCTCAATGTAGCTATATATAATTACAGTCGTCTCAGCATACCAAGCTCATTGCCATATCACAGAAGTCTAACAACAAGAGGCTATAGAGCTCTAGTGTACAGGTAATGACCAAAAAAAGCAAGTATTTTCAAATGAAAATAATTATAAATCCTTAATTTCCATAGAGAATATTTTGATAATTTATGTTACGTCATGCATGATTAACTCAGTGGAGATCACGATTTACAAATACCATTTGTTGGTTCGTTGGAGTGGATAAAATCACTGCGCTACTTAGTTTTAGATCCATGGAGATCATGGCATGCAGGTGGCCAAGTGGCAGGGTAATGAACTTTTTATGTAAAAAGAATTTTATGATTTATATATTAAAAGATGATTTTATTTTGTTGCTGATATGCTAACTATGGGACATATAATCGCTTCCTCAGATATACGATTTCATTCGCAAATAATTTGACTTTTGCAACAGTTAAGGTATAGGAATTTTGATCTTTATTGCTACATGATTCATTCTCTGCATATTTTTTATTGCATATAATTTCTATTCATATTATATCTTATTTACCCCTTTTTCCTAAAATTTTAATATTGATTTTATATATGTACTATTTTTGTATTTTGTGTTGCAGGGTGGAAATCATATGGCACCAATGAATAGGCCTATGCAAACCTTTGTTATGTTTGGGAGGTGGATTTCTCAACAAGTTCTATGAATCGGTTGGATTTCAGAGCAATGTAGAATAATGTGATTGAAGCATGCATTTGTAATTATTTTGCATGTGTGTGGAGAAAATATTATGTGTGGTGGATTGCATATTCGGAAGATGGTCGGGATGCAGTCACGCCAACATGTGTTGCATTGTGACCCATCCAGACTGTCGTTCGGACATGCGATTGTCACACATAATATTGTTAGTGAATGTGCGCGCGCACACAATTGAATTTTATAAATCTCATGCATTTGAAATATATTTGAAACTTTTGGATATTAAAAGAAAGATCAAACAACATATAAATCTTACATGTTTATAGTCAAATTGAGCATTTTAATCAAAGAAATCCAACAAACTCAAAAAAATTTCATTTTAAGGCTGGTAAAGTACTTAAATGTTGAAAGAATGATCCTTGCATGTATCAAGCTTCAAAATAATTTTTTGTTGATTAGTAAACACAATTATTAATATTTTAGTTTGATATTGAATATATTATTAAAAAATAATTTTATTTTTTGTTTTATAACTTATAAATTTTTTGTAGCATGGATTGGATAACTTTAGAAAGGGTCTTCTAATTCACAAAATCTCTCTTATCCCTAAAAAAAATAAAATAAATGAATAAATAAATTCCAAGTTAAGGAGGAAATTCTTCATGAGATTTTCTTTTAAGTTATTGAGGGAGACTCATTTATTCAAATCACATATCTTAACAAGGAAAAAAATTAAAAAGTCTTTCCATTAGGATGGTAACCGAATAATATTTGAGATGCATAACCATTCTACACAAAGTACTTCTTGATAAAAATACTCATTAAGTTATATTTTAAGTCTATTATAATATGTTGAAGTTCAATACTATACTAAGGAACATAACAATAACATTGATTATAATAAGTGAATCAATAATATAAATATGCACCACATAGATTGCAATAAAATATTGCAAATCTTTTTTCGATGTTCGTTATGATAAAAAATACAGTTTCAAAGAGTATCCTTCAATGTGGCTCTAAAGTTAATGGAAAAAATTTGAGGCGCAAATAGAAATTCTTCCTACATCAATTAAAAATACTTGTTGTTCATTGGCAGAAGCATCTCTCAAGATTACCAAAAATATCAAAATAATATGATTGATTGATAAGGTTTTGTTCATTTTCTTACCTCATACTAGATCCTATGAATTTGTTCGAGAGATATTTTTCTAAAAGAGAACTTCTACATCAACTTAGTCTTCAAATATATTTTTTAATTGAAAGAATTGACATAAAAAATGAGAATGAAAAATATTTTTTAGAATTATTTTTTGTTCCAATTGAGGAACTGTTGAGATTGTTGAGAATCTGTTGGAGTTGTTGAAGATCTTCTGAAGTTGAAGAGTAATAACAGAGAGGAGATAATAGAGAAAGACAACTGCTATCTACCTCTAATGTTCATTCTTAATTAACCAAAACAATAACAAGAGAAAATGCAATATATCTAGTATGAAAGGAAAACTCTAGAGAAGAGGCTAAGTGATCCTCTGTTAGTTACAAAAGAAAAGTTTTGAGATGGTGGCATAAGATTATCTATAATTATATTTAAATATATCGTTGTTACCTCCCCTCAAGATCACAATTTGGCTCATTGATTATGAGCTTGATTCGAAGTCTAGAAAAGTGGTGTTTAGAGAGTCCCTAGGTAAGAATATCAACTATCTGATCTTGTGAAAAAATGTTTTTAATCGGAGTATCTTTTGAGAGAATATGATCTCTTATAAAGAGCTGATCTATCTCCACATGTTTTGTTTGGGCATGAAAGATAGGATTTAAAGCAATGGCTATAGTAGAGGTTGTCACAATAGATGGGTGTGGGAGCATTAATAAATATGTTGAAATCTTCAAGAAGGCATCAACGCCATTTAATATCTATAGTTGTGGCAACAAGTGCCTAGTACTCCACTTCAATGGAGGATTTAGCTACCATTATTTGTTTTTAGATAGTCCATGATATGAGAGTATTTACTAAGAATGTATAAAAACCTGCTGTAGACTTGCGATCAAAAATATTGCCCACCCAATCATCATCTAAGATGCATGAATGTTGAAATTTTCCTTTGGTAAGTTGAAAACCAAAGTGAATTGTAGCTTTAAGATATTGAAGGAGCCTTTTTCTTAGATGAAATTGATATAGAAGAGGTTTGTGTATTTGTTAACAAATGAAGTTAACAACAAAAGGCAATTTCAGGTATTGTAACTGTCAAGAATTGTAGGGAGCCAGTATGTTGATGGTAATGCGTGTTTTGAGAGTATTCATGTTTAGAATCAACAGCCGATTTTAATTTTTTTGGTAAGGGAGTGTAAAGAGATTTGCAATTTTCTATGACAAGTTGTTGTAAAAGAGAGGTGATATAGTGTGTTTCAGTTAGAACATACCTTTGAGCATTTTTCTGGATATAAATTCCTGGAAAGCTGTTGACAAGACCAAGATCCTTTAGCATGAAAGATGATTAGACGTGATTGAGGATATTGGAAATAACAGCTGCATTGTTTTTGATTAGTAATATGTCATCAACATACACTAGAAGATACGTATAAATTTCATTGTGCTGATATGTAAGGAGGGAAATATGTGCCTTGCTCATTTTGAAAACCTTCAAACTTGTGATGATTGGAAAGTGTGAAATACCACTAGCATGGGGCATGTTTGAGCCCATATAAAGCCTTTTTAAGCAAATAAACAAGATTATGATACTGATTGTCTTGAAAGCCTTGTGGTCGGTGCATGTAAAAAGTTTCATCCAGTAATCCATGAAAAAAGGAATTTTAAATGTCCAACTATTTGTCTGGCTAATTATGATGTAGGACTACTGTGAGAAGAATTCTAATGGTGGGGAGCTTCGTCACTAGACTGAAGGTCTTGTTGTAGTTGATGTCTTATTGCTGGTTAAAACCCTGAGCAACAAGATGTGCTTTATGTTTAGCAATATAACCAACTAAATTGAGTTTAGTTTTGTAAGTCCACATACAGTCTATGATATTTTGATGAAGTGCGGGGGGACAAGTTGCCAAGTGCCTTGACTTTGAAGTGCATGAAATTCATGGGACATGGCTTGCCACTAATGGAGGTGTCTTACGATCTATTGCATGAAGGGTAATATAGGTGAGGTTGAGTAATAGTTTACGTTTGAGTGAACAGGTTTTAGTTTGGGTGATTATTAGGTGTGTAGGAGGCATGGGTGGGAGATTGTTGACCATGACTATGGTGTTACGGGTTGAAGAAACATGAGATGGTAAAAGGCTGGAATCTAAGGTAGAGGTTGTGGTTGAGGATGTAGGGAAGAGATGAACATTTGTGGGCTAGAGAGAAGTATTGGTTTGCTTTGTGTATGTAGCTGGAACAATATTTCGTGCAGTTATGGGAGTAAGAAGACCTGGTGGAATACAGAAAAGCACATCTACTGTAGGTGTAGAATAATGGGTTTTAGGGAATGAAGCTTCATTGAAAATGACATGGCGGGAAATGGTAACTTTTTATTTTAAGGACTGAAGTTGTGATAGCATTTTATGATCAATGGCATAGCCTATAGCTATAAATGGTGGTGCTTTCGATAGACGTTTATTAGATGTTAAAGGTATTTTTCATGGAAAAGATAGACAACCAAATGTGCGAAGGTGATGGAAGAGGGGCGTAGAAAGATAGAGGAGCTCATAGAGTGATTTATAGTGTAGTACTTTGGATGGCATGAAATTTTTGAGGTAAGCCGCCGCAAAAAGAGTATCAACCCAGAATTGTGCAGGGAGTTTACCTGTTAGAAGAAGGGTTCTGATGGCCTCAATTAGGTAATGATGTTTACGTTTGGCGACCCCATTTTGTTGAGGTGTGTAGGGACAATATAATTGGTGATGAATATCTTGAGAGAAAAGGTATTGTTTAAGTATTTGAGATGTATATTCTTCACTAACGTCCAAGCGTAAAGTTTTGATATTGGTGTTGAATTGGGTTAAAGCAAATTTATGAAATGGTATTATGAATGTAGTTGTTTCAATTTGGCACACATTGGGAAAACCATACAATATATAGTATAGTCGTCAATCAAAGATAAGTAGTATTTAGAACTTTTTCAAGAACTAGTGTGAGTGGGGCCGTATGCATCAGAATGAAGAAGTTCAAATGGGGACTTAGATCTAAAAAGAGAAGAAGAAAAATGCAATTGATGAAATTTAGCTGAAATAAATTCATTGCAAAGAAAATGCGAGCTAGGATTGACAATAGCATGATGAATTTTGGAGATTTGTACCTCAGCTTTGAATGAGGATGTTCTAAGGGTTGGTGTCAAGGTTGAGTATGAGAGGTAGAGAGTTGATGAATGACAAATAGAGCTTTGATTGGATATAGGCCATTTTTAGTGGGTCCTTGATGGATTGTTTTGTCTGTCCTCCGATCCTTGATAATGAACCAGATTTAATGAAGATGACAATGCAGTCATTATCAGAATTGAGTTTGTGAACAGATATGAGGTTGTGTGCAAGATAAGGAGAGTAGAGAAGATTCAATAGGAGGAGCTTACTTTGAAGAGTAGGAAGCAAACCTTGACTGGTATAAGTGCTGGGATGAGTAGATCTGTCACCAATTGAGATAGTGCCATGCCCTTGATATGGAATATGTTGGTGTAGATGCTCAAGATTAGTGTTGATATGGGATGTTGCTTTGCTATACAATATCCAATATCCAATCATCGGGCTTAGTGGTTATCATAAGAGCAGTGTTAGATTTAGAGGATGGGTAGGAAGTGTAGTTTGCTTTATGCCAGCACATTAAAGTCGTGTGACCAAATTTATCCCAGATTTGGCAAGAGATGTTGGAACTGATGGAAGTGCGGCTTGCCTTGTTGGATTGGGTTTGAGCAGCCCATCATCGGTTGGAATTGAGGCCTCTTCCATGAAAGGTGTCACGAACACCTTATTTTGTAGATGAAGAAAGAAAAATGGTTGTTGTATTGGCTTCTTTTGCTGACTCCATATCAATGTTTGTATTTTCAGTGCATAGAAAGGAGTATACTTCATCAATATGAATGGGTTCAGAATAGGTTCTAATATCAGTTTTGAAATTTTGATAGATGGGTGGTAAACCATTGAGGGTGTGAAAGATGAAATCCTTTGAGCCAATGTATCCCTTGTTGTGGTGGTGTTTTTCACTATGGGTTTGATGGCCAGAAGATATTGTGACAAGGAAAGATCTCTCGTAGAAGTGTTGTGGAGAGCATTGCGCAATTGCAGAACTCTATATCTTGTTTGTTGTTTGAAGTCTCTTGGTTTGAGTGATCCAAATTGTTCTTGTATAGTCCAAATTTAAAATATAGGGAAGAGTAGAGGAGGAGATTTTATAGTAGACAGCAGCTGATGGGTTTTTATCAGTTAGTTGCCATTGTAAGAATTTTGGATTTTGGAAAAGATGTCCATATGAATGTTGAATTTGTTTGTGTACAGATTTTGTCTCATTCAAGGAAGCCATTAAATTCATTTTCCCTTAATAGNGCTGATGGGTTTTTATCAGTTAGTTGCCATTGTAAGAATTTTGGATTTTGGAAAAGATGTCCATATGAATGTGGGATTTGTTTGTGTATAGATTTTGTCTCATTCAAGGAAGCCATTAAATTCATTTTCCCTTAATAGTTTTCAGTATTTGAGAACGCCATGTGGGATAGTAATCATTAGAGAGTTGGATGTGGACTATGGTTTTCACATTTGACATGAGGAATTTGAATGTTGGAGGAATAATAACAGTATTCTAGAGAGGAAGGGAGTTGCATCAGATCCACCAATGAACAAATTGCTATCTAATATGATATTATAGAGGATGAAACCAAAAATAGATCGATAGAAAGAGGAGAAGACAAAATTATGGTACGAGTGAGATCTAGAAGATAGAAGAGAAGAAAAGAAGAGAGAAACTCTGTAAGATCACCACATATCAACCATAAAGGGTTCTAGAGATCGCTTAATGTAGTCTACGGTTAGCATTTCTGTAGGAGAAGAGAGAACTGTAGATTTAGGAAAGGAAGGCTGACTCAAATGCCATGAGAATCAATTGAGAATCTGCTGAGATTGCCGAGAACCTGTTGGACTTGTCGAAGCTAAAGAGTAGAAACAAAAAGGAGATAGTAGAGAAAGGCAGCTACCATACTGCTCTAATGTTCATTGTTAATTAACCAAAATAGTAACAAGGGGCTTCTCTAGAGTTTTTCTTTCGTACTATATATATATAGTACGAAAGAAAAGCTCTANTATATATATATATATATATATATATATATATATATATATATATATATATATATATATATATAGTACGAAAGAAAAACTCTAGAGAAGAGGCCAAGCGATCCACTGTTAGTTACAAAGGGAATATTGTGTGAGGGTAGAGAATATGACCAATTATATTGTATTATATTGTTACATAGATACTTGATGGTCTATGTGTGTATTTTAGACAGCTCGGTTAAAAGACTTGTGATATTAGTAATTTAAAACATCAATCTCACTTGCTTATGGACGGGCTGGCCNTATATTGTTACATAGATACTTGATGGTCTATGTGTGTATTTTAGACAGCTCGGTTAAAAGACTTGTGATATTGGTAATTCAAAACATCAATCTCACTCGTTTATGGACGGGCTGGCGNGAGAATATGACCAATTATATTGTATTATATTGTTACATAGATACTTGATGGTCTATGTGTGTATTTTAGACACCTAGGTTAAAAGACTTGTGATATTGGTAATTCAAAACATCAATCTCACTCGTTTATGGACGGGCTTGGCTGTCTAGCATTCTTGAGGTAGTCCTCAAACTAAAAATGTGTAATCAATGAACAATAAAAAAATGCTAATAGATTATAAAAATACAAATATAAATACCTATTCACATTACTACAACGAGGCAAATAAAATCGCCATTACTTTTACACATGTACCTAAAGGCCTGCATCTATCTTTCGAGGTAACAGCCTGAACGTGAATGATATGGGTAGTTTGTTGGATTCTCAATTGACTAAGGACTTGAATGGATTTGAAATGAGCTTGTATGAACTTAATTAAATAAGGTTCAAAAAGACTAAATAAAAGAAATATAATATGAAATTAAGAATCAAAAGAGCTGAAGCGAATGGCACGATGAATTTGAAAGCCTAAGCTAGTGATATGAGAATGCTGCATATAAAATATATATATCATTTGAGAAGTAGATGTAAGCAATGTAAGATTGATGCAAATAAAATATTTATATCAAAACTTCAATGATGAGATCATTTGAGAAGTAGATGTAAGCAATGTAACTCATGATTTAAATGATAAACAACATTTTTTTTTTGTTCTAAAATTATCACTGGATCCCTGACACATATACGAGCGGACAAAAGTCAAAATTTAAGTCTGAAAGTGAATACAGCTTGCATATGTTCCGACCACTATACCAAACACTTAAGCTAGTGATATGAGAATGCCGCATGGGCAGAAATTATGCTCAAAATTAAGCACAATTTATCTCTTAAAATGTGTAACGAATTTAAATTTCACAAAAAAAAAAAATCTCTCCCAAAAATCAAATTTAACATAATTAAATAGTGCACGTTCTAGCAAATCAATTCGATCCTTATGAAAAATTGGAGTTTATAATACCTGATTCTCTACTAACAAACAAATAGAATTGGTAAAATCTGAAATAGCAAAGTGGGATTATTTAAATCTCCGATGATGGGCATATTCATCGCATAACTTAAACGGTGTGATATATTCATAAAATCAAAATNTATATATATATATATATATATATATATATATATATATATATATATATATATATATATATATATATTATTTCCCCTTGTTACTATTTTGGTTAATTAACAATGAACATTAGAGAAGTATGGTAGATGCCTTTCTCTACTATCTCCTCTTTATTTCTACTCTTCAGCTTCGACAACTCCAACAGGTTCTCGGCAATCTCAACAGATTCTCAATTGATTCTCATGGTATTTGAGTCAGCCTTCCTTTCCTAAATATACAGTTCTCTCTTCTCCTACATAAAGGCTAACCGTAGACGACATTAAGCGATCTCTAGAACCCTTTATGGTTGATATGTGGTGATCTTACTAAGTTTCTCTCTTCTTTTCTTCTCTTCTATCTTCTAGATCTCACTCGTACCATAATTTTGTCTTCTCCTCTTTCTATCGATCTATTTCTGGTTTCATCCTCTATAATATCATATCAGATAGCAATTCGTTCATTGGTGGATCTGATGCAACTCCCTTCCTCTCCAGAATACTGTTATCATTCCTCCAACATTCAAATTCCTCATGTCAAATGTGAAAACCATAGTCCACATCCAACTCTCTAATGATTACTATCCCACATGGAATTCTCAAATACTGAAACTATTCAGGGAAAATGAATTTAATGGCTTCCTTGAATGAGCCAAAATCTGTACACACAAACAAATCCAACATTCATATGGACATCTTTTCCAAAATCCAAAATTCTTACAATGGCAACTAACTGTGTTGTCTACTATAAAATCTCCTCCTCTACTCTTCCCTATATTTTAAATTTGGACTATACAAGAACAATTTGGATCACTCAAACCAAGAGACTTAAAACAACAAACAAGATATAGAGTTCTGCAATTGCACAATGCTCTCCACAACACTTCTATGAGAGATCTTTCCATGTCACAATATCTTCTGGCCATCAAACCCATAGTGAAAAACACCACCACAACAAGAGATACATTGGCCCGAAGGATTTCATCTTTCACACTCTCAATGGTTTACCATCCATCTATCAATATTTCAAAACTGATATTAGAACTTATTCTGAACCCATTCATATTGATGAAGTATACTCCTTTCTATTCACTGAAAATACAAACATTGATATGGAGTCAGCAAAANTGACATATGGCTACATGATTTTATCGTCAATGACAATACAAAAAAACGATTACGACTAGAGTCCTATGACCAAATGTTTTTGTGGCCAATAGACTCCCCTAGATTATGGTTACGGCAATAGTTTTGTCATATAAAATTTGAAACTTAGAGTACAATTGTTAAGGCAACAAATGCTTATTTGTAGCTAATGTTAACTTAAATGTATCCCCTTGATAAATACCCACCACATATATAAGGTTTTATTGGAGGAAATAACATATGGTTGCTGATAAGAATCATTCTATAAAGTTGGGTCAACTTTCTCCTCTGACTAGGTAGATCAATGACCACAACAACCCTTGATGATGGTACCATGGGATCTTGATCAGGTCCATCTTTTTTTTCCCTCAACCCACCTAAGCTCACAATGATAATTTTTCTATTTAAAAATTCTAAATTTGTTGTTTTTATATGTTAAGTTTGAATATTTAGTGCCCTTAATGACTAGGCTTGAGTTAAAGTGCTCTTTTGTTATTGGGAGTATTAAATAACTATACGGGCTCAGAGATACAGGAAATCACAATCTGAGGATGTAAAAATCCTGACAAAGTAACAGTGAAATCTCTCTACATTGTCTCATCTAAAATTTAATCAATCTTAGGAAAATTTGACATGTCAATCCTTCAACCCAAACTCTTAGCAGAAGAGGTTGTGGGGTCGAATTTTGGTTGCCCACATTATTAGCTCAAATAAAGAGCTGATTAGTAAAATGGCGCCTAGGAATTCATGATTAAAGAAATAGCAATAACCTGGATAAATTGAAAAGGAAATATACTAAAAAATCTTCAACACATAGCAAAAAGAGATTTCATCAAGAATATCAACAGTGATGTTTTAACTTATCTCCAATTTTAGGGGTGCAAATGAGTTGACTCGAGCTCGAGCCAAGCTCGGCTCAGGCTCGGCTCGTTTGACAAACTGTGAGCTCTAGTCCAACCCTAATTCTAAAACAAGATTAACAAGTCAATTTTCATGGGAGCTAGCCGGAGAAGGTATTGGTGGTCAGAGGAGGAGGAGGAGGCAACATAACCTCACCAAAAAACGCTTCAAAAAGATTGGTAGTAGGCTAATCAAGCCGGTGTGCGAGATAACGAGCCGAGCTGGGACGTGATTGTGCTCGAGCTCAAACTTGTCTAATAAACGAGCTCAGTTTTGAGCTCGTGGTTCGATAAGCTCGATTCACGAGCCGGCTCGGATCATTTGCACCCCTATCTCCAATTCCCAAAGAGAAGGACTAGCCATATAAAGTGCGTAAATGCAAAAACTGTTGTTAATATTCTGCATCCCACTCACTTGTTAAATCTTATTTTACGCAATTACAATTAAAATGTGATTATGTTTTCGAAAATTCATAATAATAGACATTAGGGGCTATTTATTTACATACGAAGATCAAGAAGTATTAATAAAATAAAAAGAGATGAAGCAACATAAGCTTAAAATAAATTTGTTTTTAACATAAGCAGCTCAGGGACTGAAAAAAGTTGAGATGTTGCCCAATAAAATAGATCTTCTAGTCATAATGTGAAACTATAAAGGTTTTTCAATTTTTGTAAGCGAGGAAAGACAAACATATTGTAAGAACAAACTTAGTCCTTAGCTAGCTATAGGAGGTTATGATGCCAACAAGCATCAACCAATAAAATTTATTGCATGCAAAAGAATTTTTAAGGGTAGAGTGAGTCACTGTGTTCACTCCAAAAAGAAAAAAATATGCTGATAAGAAGGTTGCCTAAGTCCTCTATTTACGTGGTTCAATCATAAAATTGCTCCACAAATGTAGTGATTACGATCAAATTTTGACTTGCATAGAAAATGTATAGTTTTGATGACCTTTCTCTTAATCTCTTCTATGTTATTTTATATTTTTTTAAAGGTTTTTGTGATGTACAGGATTGCAATTTAGTGGATCTGGAAATACCCAAGATGATGCTAAGGGTTGGACTAGCAACTACGCGCCCAAGGAGGTGACTTCCAATAAATTTTTCGTTCACCAAATAGAAAGAGCATGAAAAGTAGTCGTCGCGAAAGCAACGAATAGGTTCTATTGAGTAACGCCTAGGTGCCCAAGGCGTTGCACCTAGGTACCCGAAATGAGCCTAGGTAAACTAAACTTTTCATCACTAATCGTATAATTATATAAATAAGAGGCTAAATCGTAATTAGGCATAAAGGTTGGAGGGCAGGGAGAAGGAACTTCTCTTGCAGACCTATAAATTTAGAAAGAAGGAGGACATATTAGCTAATAATAATCAAGCCTTCTCCAGCCCGAAATGGATGAGCCGTGGGGTTTTATAAAGACGGCTTTGTCTTCCTTTTCTTTTTTGTATTAATTGCATCTAAAGTAATATTTGGTATTAATTGAATTGGGCAGATGATAACGTTCTAATAACTAATTATTAAAGAGTAAAGTAATGCATTACTTTTTATAGTGGGCCTATTTTAATCCAATAATTTACAGAATTATCAAAATAATTTCAGATTTTTTAAATTATGTGATTGAAATATCAACACCTAATTTGAAAGTAGTTGAAGATAGTATCAATTATATAAAATTTGGGATAGAGATGGGCTGTTTTGACACTTTACTCAATTATTATATGTAAAGTATAGAAGATGATGGACTGATTCGAAATTAGGGTCAAACTTACATGCAAGTGATCTCACCATCAACATTACCAAAATGGATTTCTCTTCTGCCAGCTAAGAAATATGAAATTCTTAGAACTCCTCAAAAATTTGTGGCCATCAAGTTAGTTTATGTTAGAGAGGAAAAAGAGCTCAAATAACTTGAATAATTCTAAAGCTAATACGTACAAGAAAACGTGAGCTAGGAGATTATATATTCTTGCACGGAAGTTGCCAAATTCCTAATCGTTATCTTGAATGCTAATTAGAATCTCTACGCATGCACGTGATAAAGAGACTTTTTCATTGCTTAAACCTGATGCAATTTAAGATATTCCACTGATCATTCTTAAAACGAGATCATGATTCATTCTTCGTCCTCAAAAAGAATGTGGAAGAATCAACACTAACATTTTCAAAATTAATGTGTGTTTCATTTAACGTACTCCAAATCAATAGAATATATATA
>JXCR01112378.1:151067-171474 GCA_002079205.1 Phalaenopsis hybrid cultivar | reverse complement strand
TATATATATATATATATATATATATATATATAATTATTTAAAATTATTTTATATTTCGAACAATAACGATTCGAACACACGACTGTTCATGTTTGATTAGTTTATAAACTGAACGTAAAAAATTGTTCTTGTTCGTCTCATTTGTTCATCAAACGAATCGAACACGAACTCTTCGCTGAGTTGAACACAAACTGTTGGCGAACAACAAGCATTTTTGAAAAGCCTATACCCAGCGTAAGAATAGCAGAGTTTTATTTTTTGGTTGATTGTGAATTGTGTTGAAAGCACGCATGTTTTCTATATCTACATATCTAAACTTTTATATTTATGTGCATGACATTGGTGTTTTAAACTTATGAATAAAAATATGTTTATTTTACTCTTAAAAGCTGATAATAGTATTGTTATTTATGTGATACGTGTGTAAACGTGAAACTTTAGGTGAGATATGCAAATAGGTAAGAAATATGTGCTAGGTATATAAGTGTCCCAATGATAAGTTATTGTTCATATTGTGATTGTTATTTTTTTTAAATTTTAACATCATAATTATATTGATGAATAATATAGTATAACTTTAATATAAGGTTCTAGCAACATATCTTTAATAATCGAATTAGTTGAAATATTGCCTGCACTCCTCCTTTGTGACCACTTGAAATAATGATGGTTAAAGATGGTGGAGTGACGCTATTATCGTCCCACATGTTGCGATCGCGATGCCTAGGAACTAATAACAGCACTTAGGCGCCCAATGAACAACGCCGACTTTTTTTCTACTTGAGATTTTTGCTCAATATAAGAGAGTTCTAGTCAGATGCTCAATAGCTAAATTTTACTCTAATCTTCAATCTGATCGAGTTCGATTCTCATTCATCTCTTTCCCTGCTACAACCTACAAAAACAACATAAAATCTTCCTCAAATTGTAATTTTTATCAAATAAAATATAAAAATACAAATATCAACAATTTCAAAACTATCAACATATGAGACGGTATGATCATTACCAACCATAATTGTCTCATTCCCTTGATAGGGTTCAGGTTGATTAACCTGACTGTAATCAAAAGTGAGATGGAAAGTGTTAGGTATGGCTTATATACCAGAAAATTTGGAGTGTCTTGAAATGGAGAGGTGTGTCTCATGAAATGAAAAAGAGTGTCTCTTGGTGTGAAGAGGTTTGTCTCTTGGATTAGTGGGCTAGGGGGAGCGAGGGCATGTTTGTAAATTTATATGTGAGTTTTATCTATAAATAAATGTGTAACCCTATGGGTATGTAACTCCTTTGAAATAGTTAATTTGTCGCTCCGCTCCCGATGATGTAGGCATCTATGCCGAACCTCGTTAAATCTCTGTGTTCTTCTTTTGGCTCGAAATTCAAGACATGAGGCAAAATAATGGCTGAAATGGTCGAGTAAAGTGCAACCGACAAGTTTTGATCAATAAATTCCCTAAGTATTGTGAACAGTTTTGAAAGAGGAAATGCTCGAAGCATTAAGAATCATAAGCGGTGGAGGACGAATGGTACCATCAATAAAACCAAAGAAACCATTAGCCTCTGAGAGTGTATTGCTAATCATGAATTTTATGTTGGACATGAGGAATTTAATGTAGGGAGGGATGAAATTTTTAGAGATTCTGAGATTTACTAACCCATCTAAAATATTGAAGGTATCAGATTCTTCCATTGTTGGCGTAGAGAAAATACGAGTGAAGCAGAGAGGAAACAATTTTCATTAATTAATGAGTCTATCACATGAATATATATAGATCATCTACCATGCAGCAGTTAAGATATTACATNTTCATTCGCAAATAATTTGACTTTTGCTACTGTCAAGGTATGGGAATTTTGATCTTTAATGCTGCATGATTCATTCTCTGCATATTTTTTATTGCATATAATTTCTATTCATATTATATCTTATTTACCCTCTTTTCATAAAATTTTAATATTGATTTTATATGTACTATTTTTGTATTTTGTTTTGCAGGGTGGAAATCATATAGCACCAGTTAAGAGGCCTATGCAAACCTTTGTTATGTTTGAGAGATGGATTTCTCAACAAGTTCTATGAATCCATTGGATTTCAGAGCAATATAGGATAACATAATTGAAGCATGCATTTGTATTATTTCGCATGTGTGTAGAGAAAATATTTTGTGTGGTGGATTGCATATTCGGAAGACGGTCGGGATGCATCACGCCAACATGTATTGCATTGTGACTCATCCGGGCCGTCATTTGAACGTGTGGTTGCCACACATAGTATTTGCTAGTATGTGTGTGTGTGTGTGCACACACACAATTGAATTATTTAATTCTCATGCATTTGAAATAGATTCAAAACTTTTGGATATTAAAATAAGGATCAAACAACATATAAATCTTACAATCTTATAGTCAAATTGAGCATCTCAAACAAAGAAATCTAACAAACTCAGTTTTTTTTTTCATTTTAAGACTTTTAAAATTCTTAGATGTTGAAAGAATAATCCTTGCATGTGTCAATCTTCAAAATAAATTTTTTTTAGATTAGTAAACACAATTATTAATATTTTATTTTGATATTGAATATATTATTCATAAATAATTTTATTTTTGTTTCATAACTTATATTTTTTTGTAGCATGGATTGGATAGCTTTAAACGGTCTTTTAATACACAAAATCTCTCTTATCCCTAAAAAATAAAATAAATGAATAAATAAATTCCATGTTAAGGAGGAAATTCCTAATGAGATATTCTTTAAGTTATTGAGGGAGACTCATTTATTCAAATCACATATCTTAATAAGGAAAAAATTAAAAAAATATTTCCATTAGGATGGAAACATAATAGTATTTGAGAAGCATAACCTTTCTACACAAAGTACATCTTGATAAAAATACCCATTAAGTTATATGAACTCTATTATAATATGTTGAATTTCAATACAATACTAATGAACCTAACAATAACTTTGATCATAATAAGTGAATCAACAATATAAATATGCACTACATAGATTGCAATAAAATATTGTAAATTTTTTATTGGTGTTTGTTATGATAAAAATACAGTTTCAAAGGGTATCCTTAAATGTGGCTCTAAAATTAATGGAAAAAATATGAAGCGCAAATAGAAATTCTTCCTGCATCAATTAAAAATACTCACTGTTCTTTGGTTGAAGCATCTCTCAAGATTACCAAAAATATCAAAATAATATGATTAAATGATAAAGTTTTGTTCATTTTCATACCGCATACTAAATCCCATGAATTTGGTCGAGAGATATTTTTCTAGAAGAGAACTTCTACATCAACTTAGTTTTAAAATATATTTTTTTATTGGAAGGATCGACATAAATAAACGAGAATAAAAAAAAAATTTAGATGTATTTTTTGTTCGAATTGAGGATCTGTTGAATTTGTTGAGAACCTGCCAGAGTTTCTGAAGACTTGCTGAAGCTTAAGAGTAAAAACAAAGAGGAGATAGTAGAGTAAGACAACTGCTATCTACCTCTAATGTTCATTCTTAATTAACCAAAACATTAACAAGAGAAAATGCAATATATATAGTATGAAAGGAAAACTCTAGAGAAGAGGCTAAGTGGTCTCATGTTAGTTGTAAAAGGAAGATTTTGAGAGGGTGGCCTGAGAATATCTCTAATTATATTGGAATATACGGTTGTTACCTCCCCTAAGAATCACAAATTGGTTCATTGATTGTGAGCTTGATTTGAAGTTTAGAAAACTGGTGTTTAGAGAGTCCCTAGGTAAGAATATCAACTATCTGATCTTATGAGGCAATGTGTTTAAGCTGAATTTCTTTGGAGAGAATATGATCTCTTACGAAGTGATGATCTATCTTTATATGTTTTGTTTGGGATGAAAGATAGGATTTAAAGCATTGGCTATAGCAGAGGTTGTCACAATAGATGGGTGTGGGAGCAATACGAATGATGTTGAAGTCTTCAAGAAGGCATCGATACCTTAAAATATCTATAGTGGCGGCAACAAGTGCCTAGTACTCCACTTCAGTGGAGGATCTAGCTACCATTTTCTGTTTTTAGATAGTCCATGATATGAGAGTATTTCTTTAAAATGTAAAAAAACAACCCGTTGTAGACTTGCGATCAAAAGTATTGCCCTCCCAATCATCATCTAAGATGCATGAGTGTTGAAATTTTCCTTTGGTAAGTTGAAGACCAAAGTGAATTGTAGCTTTAAGATATCAAAGGAGCCTTCTAATTAGAGGAAAGTGATAGAGAAGAGGCTTGTGTATTTTTTAACAAATAAAGTTAAAAACAAAGGCAATTTCAGGTGTTATAACTGTCAAGAATTGTAGGGAGCCAGTACGTTGACAGTAATGTGTGTTTTGAGAGTATTCATGTTTAGAATCAATATTCGGTTTTAATTTTTTTGGCAAAACAGTGTAAAGAGATTTGCAATTTTCCATGTCAAGTTGTTGTACAAGAGAGGTGATGTGTTTCAGTAAGAAGATATCTTTGAGCATTTTTCTGGATATGAATTCCAAGAAAGTTGTTGACAAGACCAAGATATTTTAGCAAGAAAGCTGATTGGAGGTGATTGAGGAAATTGGAAATAACAGCCGCATTGTTCTCAATTAGTAATATGTCATCAACATACACTAGAAGATACATATGGATTCTATTATGCTGATATGTAAAGAGTGAAAGATGTGTCACACTCATTTTGAAAACATTTAAGCTTGTGATGATTGGAAAGTGTGGAATACCACTAGCATGGAGTTTGTTTGAGCCCATATAAAGCCTTTTTAAGCAAACAAACAAGATTAGGATACTTATTTTCTTGAAATTCATGTGGTCAGTGCATGTAAATAGTTTCATCCAGTGAGCCATGAAGAAAGGCATTTGAAATGTCCAATTGTTTGTCTGACCAATTATGATGTAGGGCTATCATGAGAAGAATTCAAATGATGGGGAGCTTTGTCACTGGACTGAAGTTCTCATTGTAGTTGATGCCTTGTTGAAGGTTAAAACCCTGAGCAACAATATGTGCTTTGTGTTGAGCAATATAGCCATCTGAATTGAGTTTAATTCTGTAATTCTACCTACAATCTATGATATTTTGATGAATTGTGGTGGGACAAGATGCCAAGTGCCTTAACTTTGAAGCGCATGAAATTCATTGGACATGTCTTGCCACCAATGGTCTTACAACCTTTGTGTAGCAGCTAGGACAGCTAGGATCTATTGCATGAAGAGTAATAGAGGTGAGGTTGAGTAATAATTTAGGTTTGAGTGAACAGGTTTTAGTTTGGGTGATTATTGGGTGTGTAGGAGGTGCGGGTGGGAGATTGTTGGCCATGACTATGGTGTTACGGGTTGCAAAAATATGAGATGTTAAAAGGCTGGAATCTAAGATAGAGGTTGTGATTGAGGTTGTAGGGAAGAGAGGGACATTTGTGGGCTAGAGAGGCGTATTGGTTTTCTTTGTGTATGTAGCTGGAACAGTAATTGGTGCAGTTATGTGAGTAAGAAGACATGGTGGAATATGGAAAAGCACATCGACTATAGGTGTAGAAGAATGGATTCTAGGGAATGAAGCTTCAATGAAAATGACTTGGCGGGAGATGGTAACTTTTTATTTTGAGGATTGAAGCTGTGATAGCATTTATGATCAATGGCATAGCCTATAACTATAAATGGTGGTGCTTTTGATAGATGCTTATTAGAGATTAAAGGAATTTTTTTATGGAGAAGATAAACAGCCAAATGTGCGAAGGTGATGGAAGGGGGTGTAGAAAGATAGAGGAGCTCATAATGTGATTTGTAATGTAGTACTTTGGATGGCATGCGATTTTTGAGGTAAGCCGCAGTTAAAAAGAGCTTCAAGCCAGAATTGTGCAGGGAGTTTACCTGTTAGAAGAAGGGTTTTAATGGTCTCAATTAGGTGATAATGTTTACATTCGACGACCATATTTTGTTGCGGTGTGTAGGGACAGTAGAATTGGTGATGAATATCTTGAGAGACAAGGTATTGTTTAAGTATTTGAGATGTATATACTCCACTAACGTCTGATCGTAAAGTTTTGATATTGGTGTTGAATTGGTTTAAAACAAATTTATGAAATGACATTATGATATTGGTTGTTTCAGTTTGGCACACATCGGGAAAACCCCTACAATATTCAATATGTTGTCAATTAAAGATAAGTACTATTTAGAACCTTGTAAAGAACTAGTGTGAGTGGAGTCGTATGCATCAGAATGAAGAATTTCAAATGGGGACTTCAATCTTGAAAGAGAAGAAGAAAATTGCAATTGATGAAATTTTGCTGAAAGCTTTCATTGCAAAGAAAATCTGAGCTAGGATTGACAACAACATGATGAAGTTTGGAGATTTGTACCTCAGCTTTGAATGAGGATGTTCTAAGGGTTAGTGTGAAGGTTGAGTATGAGAGGTAGAGAGGTGATGAATGAAAAATAGAGCTTTGATTTGATAAAGACCATTTTTAATGGGTCCTTGATGGATTGTTTCTTCTGTCCTCCTATCCTTGATAATGAAACCAGATTTAGTGAAGATGACTATACAGTCATTATCAGAACTGAGTTTGTGAACAGAGGTTGTGTGCAAGATAAGTAGGGTAGAGAAGATTCAATAGGTGGAGCTTACTTTGAGGAGTAGGGAGCAAACCTTGACCGATATAAGTGATGAGATGAGTAGATCTATAGATCTATCACCAACTGATATGGTATCATGCCATTGATATGGAATATGTTGTTGTAGATGCTCAAGATTAGTGGTGATATGGGATATTGCTTCGCTGTACAATATTGAATATGCAATCACCGAGCATAGTGGTTATCATAAGAGCGGTGTCAGATTTGAAGGATGGGTAGGAAGGGTAGTTTGCTTTATGACAGCACATTAAAGTTGTGTGACCAAATTTACCGCAAATTTGGCAAGTTATTGGAAATGGTGGAGGTGCGGCTTGCCTTGTTGGATTGGGTTTGAGCAGCCCATCATCGGTTGGAATTGAGACCTCTTCCATGAAAGGTGTCATAACACCTTGTTTTGTAGATGAAGAAAGAGAAATGGTTGTTGCATTGGTTTCTTTTGTTGACTCCATGTCAATGTTTGTCTCTTCAGTGCATAGAAGAAAGTCTACTTCATCAATATTAATGGGTTCATAATGAGTTCTAATATTAGTTTTGAAATAATGATAGCTAGGTGGTAAACCATTGAGAGTGTGAAAGATGAAATGCTTTGAGCCAATGTATCCCCCTGTTGTGATGGTGTTTTCCGCCATGGACTTGATGGCCAGAAGATATTGTGACATGGAAAGATCTCTCATAGAAGTGTTGTGGAGAACATTGCACAATTGCAAAACTCTAAATCTTGTTTGTTGTTTGAAGTCTATTGGTTTGAGTGCTCCAAATTGTTCTTGTATAGTCCAAATTTAAAATATAGGGAATAATAGAGGAGGAGATTGTATAGTAGATAGCAGCTGATAGGTCTTGATCTTTTAGTTGCCATTGTAAGAATTCTGAATTTGGAAAAATATGACTATAAGAATGTTGGATTTGTTTAATTGTACAGATTTTGGCTCCTTCAAGGAAGTCATCAAATTCATTGTCCTTAAACAGTTTCAGTATTTGAGAATGCCATGTGAGATAGTAATCATTAGAGAGCTGGACCTGGGCTATGGTTTTCACATTTGACATGAGGAATTTGAATGTTGGAGGAATGGTAACAGTATTCTGGAGAGGAAGGGAGTTGCATCAAATCTACCAATGAAGGAGTTGCCATCTGATATGCTATAACAAAGGATGAAACCAGAAATATCAATAGAAAAAGGAGAAGACAAAATTACGGTACGGGTGATATCTAGAAGATAGAAGAGAAGAAAATAAGAGAAAAGCTCAGTAGGGTTCTAGCGATCTCTAAAACCCAAAACCCTAAACCCTAAGTCAACTACAAAGGGTTCTAGAGATCGTTTATTGTCGTATGCGGTCAGCCTTTTTGTTCGAGAATAGAGAACTGTAGATTTAGGAAAGGAAGGCTGGCTCTAGAACCCTAAATCAACCACAAAGGGTTCTAGAGATCGCTTATTGTCGTATGTGGCTAGCCTTTCTGTTGGAGAAGAGAGAATTGTAGATTTAGAAAAGAAAGGTTGGCTCAAATACTATGAGAATCAATTGAGGATCTGCTGAGATTACCATGCGGTCAGAAATTATGCTCAAAATTAAGCACAATTTATCTCTTAAAATGTGTAACGAATTCAAATTTCACAAAAAAAAATCTCTCCAAAAAATCAAATTTAAGAAAATTAAATAGTGCATGTTCTAGCAAATTGATTTGATCCTTCGGAAAAATTGGAGTTTATAAGACCTGATTCTCGACTAGCAAACAAATAGAGTCGGTAAAATCTGAAATAGCACAATTGCACGGGCTCGGGCTCGGCTCGTTTGACAAACTGTGAGCTCTCCCTCGGTTCGTATTGGTAGCAGTCAACTAGCGAGCTGGCGTGCCAACTCAAACTTAAAAAGTCAATTTTCATGGGAGCTCGCCAGAGAAGTATTGGTGGTCGAGGAGGAGGCAACATAAGCTCACCAAAAAATGCATCAAAATGATTAGTAGCAGGCTAATCAATCCGGCACGCGAGATAACGAGCCGAGCCGAAACGTGCTCGTGCTCGAGCTCAAACTCAGTTTTGAGCTCATGGTTCGATAAGCTCAGTTCGCGAGCCGGCTCGGCTCATTTGTACCCCTATCTCCAATTCTCAAAGAGAAGGACTAGCCATATAAAGTGCGTAAATGCAAAAACTATTGTTAATATTCTGCATCCCACTCACTTGTTAAATCTTATTTTACGCAATTACAATTAAAATGTGATTATGTTTTCGAAAATTCATAATAATAGACATTAGGGGCTATTTATTTACATACGAAGATCAAGAAGTATTAATAAAATAAAAAGAGATGAAGCAACATAAGCTTAAAATAAATTTGTTTTTAACATAAGCAGCTCAGGGACTGAAATAAGTTGAGATGTTGCCCAATAAAATCGATCTTCTAGTCATAATGTGAAACTATAAAGGTTGCCTAAGTCCTCTATTTATGTAGTTCAATCATAAAATTGCTCCTCAAATGTAGTGATTACGATCAAATTTTGACGTGCATAGAAAATGTATAGTTTTGATGACCTTCTCTTAATCTCTTCTATGTTATTTTATATTTTTTAAAAGGTTTTTGTGATGTAGAGGATTGCAATTTAGTGGATCTGAAAATACCCAAGATGATGCTAAGGGTTGGACTAGCAACTATGTGCCATGAGTGGGTGACTAGGCGCCCAAGGAGGTGACTTCCAATAAATTTTTCGTCACCAAATAGAGAGAGCATGAAAAGTAGTCGTCGTGAAAGCAATGAATAGGTTCTATTGAGTAACGCCTAGGTGCCCAAGGTGTTGCACCTAGGTACTCTAAATGAACCTGGGTAAACTTATATAAATAAAAGGCTAAATTGTAATTAGGCATAATGGTAGGAGGGTAGGGAGAAGGAACTTCTCTTACAGACCTATAAATTTATGCAAAGACTCCATCTCCTTGCCTANTGATTGGAAAGTGTGGAATACCACTGGCATGGGGTTTGTTTGAGCCCATATAAAGCCTTTTTAAGCAAACAAACAAGATTAGGATACTGATTTTCTTGAAATTCATGTGGTCAGTGCATGAAATAGTTTCATCCAGTGAGCCATGAAGAAAGGCATTTGAAATGTCCAATTGTTTGTCTGGCCAATTATGATGTAGGGCTATCATGAGAAGAATTCAAATGACGGGGAGCTTCGTCATTGGACTGAAGTTCTCATTGTAGTTGTTGCCTTGTTGTTGGTTAAAACCATGAGCAACAAGATGTGCTTTGTGTTGAGCAATATAGCCATCTGAATTGAGTTTAGTTCTGTAAGTCTACCTACAATCTATGATATTTTGATGAATTGTGGTGGGACAAGATGCCAAGTGCCTTAACTTTGAAGCGCATGAAATTCATTGGTCATGGCTTGCCACCAATGGAGATGTCTTACAACCTTTGTGTAGCAGCTAGGATCTATTGCATGAAGAGTAATAGAGGTGAGGTTGAGTAATAGTTTAGGTTTGAGTGAAAAGGTTTTAGTTTGGGTGATTATTGGGTGTGCAGGAGGTGCGGGTGGGAGATTGTTAGCCATGACTATGGTTTTACGGGTTGCAAAAATATGAGATGTTAAAAGGCTGGAATCTAAGGTAGAGGTTGTGATTGAGGCTATAGGGAAGAGAGGGACATTTGTGGGCTAGAGAGGCATATTGGTTTTCTTTGTGTATGTAGCTGGAACAGTAATTGGTGCAGTTATGTGAGTAAGAAGACATGGTGGAATATGGAAAAGCACATCGACTATAGGTGTAGAAGAATGGATTCTAGGGAATGAAGCTTCAATGAAAATGACATGGCGGGAGATTGTAACTTTTTATTTTGAGGATTGGAGCTGTGATAGCATTTATGATCAATGGCATAACCTATAACTATAAATGGTGGTGCTTTTGATAGACGTTTATTAGAGATTAAAGGAATTTTGTATGGAGAAGATAAATAGCCAAATGTGTGAAGGTGATGGAAGGGGGTGTAGAAAGATAAAGGAGCTCATAGTGTGATTTGTAATGTAGTACTTTGAATGGAATGCGATTTTTGAGGTAAGCCGCAGTTAAAAAGAGCTTCAAGCCAGAATTGTGCAGGGAGTTTACCTGTTAGAAGAAGGGTTTTAATGGTCTCAATTAGGTGATAATGTTTATATTTGACGACCACATTTTGTTGTGGTGTGTAGGGACAGTAGAATTGGTGATGAATATCTTGAGAGACAAGGTATTGTTTAAGTATTTGAGATGTATATACTCCACTAACGTCTGATCGTAAAGTTTTGATATTGGTGTTGAATTGGTTTAAAACAAATTTATGAAATGACATTATGATTTTGGTTGTTTCAGTTTGGCACACATCGGGAAAACCCCTACAATATTTAGTATGTCGTCAATTAAAGATAAGTAGTATTTAGAACCTTGTAAAGAACTAGTGTGAGTGGAGTCGTATGCATCAGAATGAAGAATTTCAAATGGGGACTTCAATCTTGAAAGAGAAGAAGAAAAATACAATTGATGAAATTTTGCTGAAAGCTTTCATTGCAAAGAAAATCCGAGCTAGGATTGACAACAACATGATGAAGTTTGGAGATTTGTACCTCAGCTTTGAATGAGGATGCTCTAAGGGTTAGTGTGAAGGTTGAGTATGAGAGGTAGAGAGTTGATGAATGAAAAATAGAGCTTTGATTTGATAAAGACCATTTTTAATGGGTCCTTGATGGATTGTTTTTTTCTGTCCTCCTATCCTTGATAATGAAACCAGATTTAGTGAAGATGACTATATAGTCATTATCAGAACTGAGTTTGTGAACAGAGGTTGTGTGCAAGATAAGGAGGGTAGAGAAGATTCAATAGGTGGAGCTTACTTTGAGGAGTAGGGAGCAAACCTTGACCGATATAAGTGATGAGATGAGTAGATCTATAGATCTATCACCAACTGATATGGTATCATGCCATTGATATGGAATATGTTGTTGTAGATGCTCAAGATTAGTGGTGATATGGGATATTGCTTCGCTGTACAATATTGAATATGCAATCACCGAGCATAGTGGTTATCATAAGAGCGGTGTCAGATTTGAAGGATGGGTAGGAAGGGTAGTTTGCTTTATGCCAGCACATTAAAGCCGTGTGACCAAATTTACCGCAAATTTAGCAAGAGTTATTGGAACTGGTGGAGGTGCGGCTTGCCTTGTTGGATTGGGTTTGAGCAGCCCATCATCGGTTGGAATTGAGACCTCTTCCATGAAAGGTGTCATGAACACCTTGTTTTGTAGATGAAAAAAGAGAAATGGTTGTTGCATTGGTTTCTTTTGCTGACTCCATGTCAATGTTTGTCTCTTCAGTGCATAGAAGAAAGTCTACTTCATCAATATTAATGGGTTCAGAATGAGTTCTAACATTAGTTTTGAAATAATGATAGCTAGGTGGTAAACCATTGAGAGTGTGAAAGATGAAATCCTTTGAGCCAATGTATCCCCCTGTTGTGATGGTGTTTTCCATCATGGACTCGATGGCCAGAAGATATTGTGACATGGAAAGATCTCTCATAGAAGTGTTGTGGAGAACATTGCACAATTTCAAAACTCCAAATCTTGTTTGTTGTTTGAAGTCTATTGGTTTGAGTGCTCCAAATTGTTCTTATATAGTCCAAATTTAAAATATAGGGAAGAATAGAGGAGGAGATTGTATAGTAGATAGCAGTTGATAGGTCTTGATCTTTTAGTTTCCATTGTAAGAATTCTGAATTTGGAAAAATATGACTATAAGAATGTTGGATTTGTTTAATTGTACAGATTTTGGCTCCTTCAAGGAAGCCATCAAATTCATTGTCCTTAAACAGTTTCAATATTTGAGAATGTCATGTGAGATAGTAATCATTAGAGAGCTGGACCTGGGCTATGGTTTTCACATTTGACATGAGGAATTTGAATGTTGGAGGAATGGTAACAGTATTCTGGAGAGGAAGGGAGTTGCATCAAATCTACCAATGAAGGAGTTGACATCTAATATGCTATAAGAGAGGATGAAACCAGAAATATCAATAGAAAGAGGAGAAGACAAAATTACGGTACAGGTGATATCTAGAAGATAGAAGAGAAGAAAATAAGAGAAAAGCTCAATAGGGTTCTAGCGATCTCTAAAACCTTAAACCCCAAGTCAACCACAAAGGGTTCTAGAGATCGTTTATTGTCGTATGCGGTTAGCCTTTTTGTTCGAGAATAGAGAACTGTAGATTTAGGAAAGGAAGGCTAGCTCTAGAACCCTAAACCCTAAACCCTAAATCAACACAAAGGGTTTTAGAGATCGTTTATTGTCGCATATGGTTAGCCTTTCTGTTGGAGAAGAGAGAATTGTAGATTTAGAAAAGAAAGGTTGGCTCAGATACTATGAGAATCAATTGAGGATCTGTTGAGATTACCGCATGGGCAGAAATTATGCTCAAAATTAAACACAATTTATCTCTTAAAATGTGTAACGAATTCAAATTTCACAAAAAAATCTCTCCCAAAAATCAAATTTAAGAAAAATTAAATAGTGCATGTTCTAGCAAATCTATTTCATCCTTCGGAAAAATTGGGGTTTATAAGACCTGATTCTTGACTAGCAAACAAATAGAGTTGATAAAATCTAAAATAGCATAATGGGATTATTTAAATCTTTGATGATGGGCATATTCATCACACAACTTAAAAGGTGCGATTTATTCATAAAATCAAAAATTTTAAACTATAAATTTTAAAAATATTCAATAAAAGAGCAAAGTATGTTTGTCCTCCATAATAAATTATTGAGAGTGATAAATTTAAAATTAATTTATACTTTCAGAGAACCAAAGTCATTTGAATGAACTTTTATAATCACTCTTAAATAATCTCATGCAAATAAGAAGGTTGCTCATGACATATGTCTACATGATTTTATCGTCAATGACATTGCAAAAAAACGGTTACAACTAGAGTCCTATGACCAAGTGTTTTGGCCAAAAGACTCCCCTAGATTATGGTTACGACAATAGTTTTGCTATATAAAATTTGAAACATAGAGACACTTGTTAAGGCAACAAGCTTATTGGTTGCTAATGTTATCTTAAATGTATCCCCTTGATAAATACTCGCCACATATACAAGGTTTTATTGGAGGAAATAACATATGGTTGTTGATAAGAATCATTATGTAAATTTGGGTCAATTATCTCCTCTGACTAGGTAGATCAATGACCATAACAGTCCATGATGATGGTACCATGGGATCTTGATCAGGTTTGTCATCTTTTTTTTCCCTCAACCCTCCTAAGCTCACAGTGATAATTTTTTCTATTTAAAAATTCTAAATTTGTTGTTGGTATATGTTAAGTTTGAATATTTAGTGCCCTTAATGACTAGGCTTAGGTTAAAGTGCTCTTTTGTTATTGGGAGAGGTAAATAACTATAAGGGCTCAGGCTTACAGGAAATCTCAATCTGAGGATGTAAAAATCCTCATAAAGTAACAGTGAAATCTCTCGACATTGTCTCATCTAAAATTTAATCAATTTTAAGAAAATTTGACATGTCAATGCTTCAACCCAAACTCTCAGCGGAAGAGTTGTGGCGTCGAAATTTGGGTGCCCACATTATTAGCTCAAACAAAAAGCTAATTACTAAAATTGAGTCTAGGAATTCATGATTAAGAAAATAGCAATAACCTCGATAAATTGAGAAGGAAATATACTAAAAAATTTTCAACACATAGCAAATAGAGATTTCCTCAAGAATATCAACAGTGATGTTTTGAATTAACTCCAATTTTAGGGGTGCAAATGAGTCAACTCGAGGCTGGCTCGGGCTCGGCTCGTTTGACAAACTGTGAGCTCTCACTCGGTTCGTATTGGTAGCAGTCAACTAGCGAGCTGGCGTGCCAACTCGAACTTAAAAAGTCAATTTTCATGGGAGCTCGCCAGAGAAGTATTGGTGGTCGAGGAGGAGGTAACATAAGCTCGCCAAAAAATGCATCAAAATGATTAGTAGTAGGCTAATCAATCCGGCGCGCGAGATAACGAGCCGAGCCGGAACATGCTCGTGCTCGAGCTCAAACTCAGTTTTGAGCCCGTGGTTCGATAAGCTCAGTTCTCGGGCCGGCTCGGCTCATTTGCACCACAATCTCCAATTCCCAAAGAGAACGATTAGCCATATAAAGTGCGTAAATGCAAAAGCTATTGTTAATATTCTGCATCCCACTCACTTGTTAAATCTTATTTACACAACTACATTTATAGTGCGATTATGGTTTCGAAAATTCATAATAATAGACATTAGGGACTATTTATTTACATACGAAGGTCTAGCAGTGTTAATAAAATAAAAAGAGATGAAGCAACATAAGCTTAAAATAAATTTGTTTTTAACATAAGCCGCTCAGGGACTGAAAAATGTTGAGATCTTGCCCAATAAAATCAATCTTCTGGTCATAATGTGAAATTATAAAGGTGTTTCAATTTTTGTAAGCGAGGAATGACAAACATATTGTAAGAACAAACTTAGTCCTTAGCTAGCTATAAGAGGTTATGATGGCAACAAGCATCAAACAATAAATTTATTGCATGCAAAAGAATTTTAAAGGGTAGAGTGAGTCCCTGTGTTCACTCCAAAAAGAAAAAAATATTCCAATAAGAAGGTTGCCTAAGTCCTCTATTTATGTGGTTCAATCCTAAAATTGCTCCACAAATGTAGTGATTACGATCAAATTTTGATGTGCATAGAAAATATATAGTTTTGATGTCATTCTCTTAATCTCTTCTATGTTATCTTATATTTTTTGAAAGGTTTTTGTGATGTACAGGATTGCAATTTATTGGACCTGGAAATACCCAGGATTTTGCTAAGGGTTGGAATAGCGTCTAGGTGCCATGAGTGGGTACCTAGGCGCCCAAGGAGGTGACTTCCATTAAGTTTTCATTCACCAAACAGAGAGCATGAAAGTAGGTGTCGCGAAAGCAACAAGTAGGTTCTATTGAGTAATGCCTAGGTGCCCAAGGTGTTGCACCTAGGTACCCGAAATGAACCTAGGTAAACTGAACTTTTCATCACTAATCGTATAACTATATAAATAAGGGGCTAAATAATAATTAGGCAGAAAGGTAGGAGGGCTTGGAGAAGGAACTTCTCTTATAGACCTATAAATTTAGAAAGTAGGAGGACGTATTAGCTAATAATAATCAAGCCTTCTCCAGGCCAAGCCGTGGGGTTTTTGCCGGGTGCAATTTTGCTATTGCCAAGGTCCCTCTGTACTAAAAATAAATTTTATCCTTTTTTTTTTAATAGTTTATTGTATCTCAAGAGACATTTGGTATTAATTTAATTGGGCAGATTATAATGTTTTATTAATTAACTATTAAAGAGTAAAGTGTTAAAATATTGCATTACTTTTTTATTGTGGGCATATTTTAATCCCATAATTTTGAGAAATATCAAAATAACTTCAGATTTTTTAATCTATGGGGTTGAAATATCAACATTCAATTTTAAAGTGGTGGTCGAAGATATTATCATTTATTTAAAACTTGGGACAGAGAGGCCTCTTTTGACTACTCAATTATTATATGTAGACTGAAATCAAAATTAGGGTTAAAATTACATGCAACTGATCTCACCATCAACATTACCAAAATGGATTTCTCGTCCGCCAGCTAAGAAATATGAAATTCTTAGGACTCCTCAAAAATTTGTGGCCATCAAGGTAGTTTATGTTAGAAAGGAAAAAGAGCTCAAATTACTTTAATATCTCTAAAGCTAATTAGGGGAGCACGTAATGATTTCTACTATCCTTCTATTTGCAGGTGTCATTTAGCTCCCCCGATGAAATGTACGACGTTGCATGTTTGTTGGTTTTCCCGCAAATATTGTTTTCACGTAGGTCGAGTTTTTTATTCTCTCTTTCAAATGTATTTGATAGAGTTTGTATTAGAAATAAGATACTGGTATGGGTTTCGAGACGGGTGACGCATCGAACTACGCGAGGAGGACCATGAGCGGGTAACTTGTGTCCCGTACCTTAAGTCTGAATTCTATATTTTTGTATAGATCTTGGACCGTGCACGTATATGCGGAGTCTGACCGCCTTTTCTGCTTTTCCAGGGATGTGTTGTTGATCTAGTGACACTGATCTCTTTATATATTTGGGAATGTTTTTATTTGATACTATTTTATTATATGTTTGGACTGTTTTTCTTATTTCATTCCGGTTTATCTGGAATGTCATAAAAATTAGAATTTATACTCCTTAGAATATTAAAATTATAAATTTTTCTATATAAAAATCCAAATAAAAAGTTAAGGATAAATTAAAATTTAGGATTAAAAGATTCAAGACTTTTGAAAGCTGTCTTTTAAAATCCATTTACTATTCAGGTCGGATTTTGGTTAGAGAATTTGAATCGTTTATTATTCGGTTCATTTCTGGGTCGGAACCAAACCCAATTCATTTATCGACTCGAATTTCAACCCCTATAGTAGAGGATTTTTTCGGTACGTTGTACGCCATGATTTTCACATTAGATATCTATTTAATTTTTTTTTGTTTGGTACAAGATGATTATATTAAATATTTTCTTGGGTACAATGATGGTTGGGATGCGTGATTATCTGCTTTCAAAATGATAAAATAATATTAAACTTAAGGCGTCACCAGCAAAGGTACATGGATATTACTAATTATAGATCCAAATTTTTAGGTCTATTATTCTATACTATATATGAAGAGAAATATCAGCGGACACGTTGCGTGCTAGAGTTTCATAATTCCCACTCTTCGAAAACATGAAATTCTTCTTCTTCGTATTCTTCTTCGTCCTTCTCTTCTTGCATGAAGGGCTGCGTTGTCTCTCTGCTGTTAATTATGTGACTCATCTCCCGGGCTTTCATGGCAAACTTCCCTTCCATTTAGAGACTGGGTGAGTCTGTCTATTAATATGCATGTGATTATTTCAATCTAAAATTATTACTCGTGTTTTTTCGAAATAAATGATGCAGAAAATACAGATTATGCATAAATTCCTTCTCTTTATAAACTAATTGGTTTTTTATTTTTTTATTATTTTTTTTTTTTTGCTACTGAGTGTGAAGAACCTGTGAATTCTATGGTTCTCTTTTCCTGTTTGCACTTCGCAATTATATATACGAATTCATGCTCTGTTTTACTCCGAATGGTTTGAGTTCTCTTAGACTAGCTAAGCCTTTTTTTTTTTCTTTTTTTACTCGAAAGATAGAAGCGATCTTCTCCATCTGCTTCATTGAGGACATCAACGAAACAGCGATGGAAAAAAGTCTTGCCGGCTCTGCCATCGCCGCTGCATATGACTGCGCGGCGAACACCTGCTTTGGTGCTAACCACTGCATATGAATTATTTATTAGGAAGGCCAAATTTTTCTGTCACCTTACCTGGTCACCGCTGCATCTCTTCTGTTGTCCGTACATTTGGTGACCGGACAGAAAAAACGATGGTTAGGAAGGGGGAGAAGGGGTGAATAAATTGATAGACGAAATCGAATATTGTTTAACTGCACACGAANAAAGAAATGATGCAGAAAATAGGGAGCATACATAGATTCCTTCTCTTTGGAAACTAATTTGTTTTTTGCTACTGAGTGTGAAAAACCTATGGTTTCCTTTTCCTGTTTGCACTAGGCAATTATATATATGAATTCATGCTGTGTTTTACTCCTAATGTTTTGAGTTCTCGTTCAATCTACTTTTGTTTTCTCACACTTGAGAACAGCTAAGCCTTTTTTTTTTTTTGCTCCAAAGATAGAAGCGATCATCTCCAACTGCTTCACTGAGGAAACCAACGAAACAGCGATGGAAATACGTCTTGCCTGCTCCGTCATCACCGCTGCATGTGACGGCGCGGCGAACACCTGCTTTGGCGCTAACTTCTGCACATGGATTATTTATTAGGAAGGGAGAAGTGGTGAATAAATTGATAGATAAAGATCGAATAGAGTTTAACTGGACACGAAATACGTAAATTATAAAATAGGTTTGTTTTGACTGCTAACTGTTAGTACGTAAAAATCCTTTTTTTTTTCCCTTTTTTCAAATCATAGAGCTTTGGTAAAAAAATAGGCTTCTTTAGTCAAGGTTTGATCATTTTCATGCATTTAGTAAGACTTTAANCCTTTTTTTTTTTTTTTTTTGCGTTATTCAATTCATAGAGCTTTGGTCAAAAACAGGCTTCTTTATTTAGGGTTTGATCTTTTTATTGCATTCGGTAAAATTTTAAACTATAAAATTGTAATCATTATTCTTAATTTTTATTATGATTAAATTACAGTTTTAGTTTCTTTTTCCTTTTTGTTATCATTATCATATATATAGTAACCTTCCAACTGCATAGATGGCCGGGAAAGGTCCACTTAAAAGCAAACTTTGTGCCCAACTAGGGGTGTAAACAAGCTGAACATGAATGAATAAAGTTCGTGTTCGGGTTCGGTTCATTTGAAATTAAGTGTGTTTGAAAGAAACTCGTGTTCANCCACTTAAAAGCAAACTTTGTGCCCAACTAGGGGTGTAAACAAGCTGAACATGAATGAATAAAGTTCGTGTTTGGGTTCGGTTCATTTGAAATTAAGTGTGTTTGAAAGAAACTCGTGTTCGAAATTTTTCGTGAAGTTATTGTTTGTGTTCGATTTGATTGGTATTAAATTAATTTGAAAGGTTTGAGATGTTTGAAATGTTCTATTTATTTCAATTATTCAAATTGTTTGAAATCTTTCAAATTTATTTGTATTCTTTGAATTGTTAAAATGATATTAAATTTAATTATTAATTCTCAAATTACCAAAAAATTTCTCTCTATTAAAAAAAATATTATTTCTTCAACTATATTATTAGAAATTGTTAAAAACAAGTTACAAATGAAAAATACATTTAAAGTTCAAACTCAAATTTTTAAAAAACTATAAATCATNACTTTAAGCTATTAATCTTAATTTTTATTATGATTAAATTACAGTTTTAGTTTCATTTTTCTTTCTGTTATAAAGTATTTTCGTAATCATACATATATGGTGACATTCCAACTGCATAAATGACAGCGAAACGTCCACTTAAGCAAACTATGTATCCAACTAATAGAGCTCCTATTTTTGTTCGGATCATTTAAAAATAAGTGTGTTTGAAATAGGTTCGTATATAAAATTATTGGTGAAGTTTAAAATGTTTGAAATATTTCAATTATTTAAATTATTTGAATTGCTCGAATTGTTTAAAATCTTTCAAATTTGTTTGTATCGTTTGAATTCTTAAATGATAATAAAATTTAATTATTAATTCTCAAATTATCAAAAAAAAATAAATTATATCACTATATTAAAAAATTATTATTTCTTCAACTATATTATTAGAAATTGTTAAAAAGAAGTTGCAAATGAAATTTACATTTAAAGTTCAAACTCATTTTAAAAAAAAACTAAAAATCATATATTATAAAAATATTAACTAATAAATCATTATTATAATAATTATATTAATTATATTATATAAATATATAATATTTATGCAACTAATATTAATATATTATTATTTTTAATTTATTATATACTATTATTTATAGGATTTAATTTATTAAAGTATGATCAATTTTTAGATTATATTACTATTTTTAAAATATGATAATCTTATATATATGTATACATATATATACATATATATATATATATATATATATATATATATATATATATATATATATATATATATATATATATATATATATATATATATATATATATATAT
>JXCR01112378.1:131010-146573 GCA_002079205.1 Phalaenopsis hybrid cultivar | reverse complement strand
CCTACATCCTCGGGAGCAGAGCGGCGATTCCTTTCACTATTCAGAAAAGGGTTACAGAATAGAATATTCAGCTCTCTCTCAAAGACCTAGGATTACAAACAGGTCTATTTATAATTCTAGAGTAAGCCCTGCAGTACAATATGTAATTCCCAAATTACCCCTGTATCGTATAGCCCCAACCCATATAACGTTGGTATATGGAGATATTATTAGGTATGATATTCGCAAGGTTGAGATTTTTCTCCTAAGGGATTGAATATTCGCAAGGTGGAGATTTTCTCCTAAAGGGTTGGATACTTGCCAAGGTGGAGAATTATTAGGTATGAGTCATAATACCAGGATTTGGAGTCTCTTGGAATGAAGAGATATCTCTTGGAATTGAAGAGATGTGTCTCTTAGAATTCAGTGGGTTGAGATTAGCAAGGGCGCAACAGAAGCATGATGGCCTAACCTACATTGGTGCAGGTGTAACTCCCAGGTATCTTTTCTCCTAAGGGGCTGGATATTCGCCAAGGTGGAGATTTTTTATGGTATGGCTCATATACCATATAGGGACAGACGCTGGAACGAAGCGGAGCGGAGCGGAGCGAAAGAATCTGTCCAAATTGGGAAGTTACGTTTTAATTAACTATTAAAGAGTAAAGTGTTAAAATATTGCATTACTTTTTATTGTGGGCCTATTTTAATCCCATAACTTTGAGAAATATCAAAATAAGTTCAGATTTTTTAAATTATGTGGTTGAAATATCAACATTCAATTTTAAAAAGGTGGTCGAAGATATTATCATTTATTTAAAACTTGGGACGGAGAGGCCTCTTTAGACACTCGACTCAATTATTATATGTAGAGTATAGAAGTTAATGGACTGAATCAAAATTAGGGTCAAAATTACATGCAACTGATCTCATCATCAACATTACCAAAATTGATTTCTCTTCCGTTAGCTAAGAAATATGAAATTCTTAGAACTCCTCAAAAATTTGTGGCCATCAAGGTAGTTTATGTTAGAAAGGAAAAAGAGCTCAAATTACTTTAATATCTCTAAAGCTAATTAGGGCAGCACGTAATGATTTCTACTAACCTTCTATTTGCAGTTGTCATTTTGCTCCCCCGATGAAATGTACGGCTCATTATACGTTGTATGTTTGTCGGCTTTCCCGCCAAGATTGTTTTCATGTAGGTCGAGTTTTTACTTACTCTTTTAAATGTATTTGAGAGAGTCTGTATTGGAAATAAGATACTGGTATGGGTTTCGAGACGGGAGACGCATTGAACCACGCGACGAGGAACATGAGTGGGTAACTTGTGTCCCGTACCTTAAGTCTGAATTCTATATTTTTGTATAGATCTTGAACCGTGCACTTATATGTGGAGTCTGACCGTCTTTTCTGCTTTTCCAGAGATATGTTGTTGATCTACTGACACTGACCTCTTTATATATTTGAGAATGTTTTTACTTGATACTGTTTGATTGTATGTTTGGATTGTTTTTCTTAGTTCATTCTGGTTTATCTGGAATGTCATAAAAATTACAATTTATACTCATTAGAATATGAAAATTATAATTTTTTCTATATAAAAATTTTAATAAAAAGTTCAAGATAAATTAAAATTTAGGATTAAAAGATTCAAGACTTTTGAAAGCTGTCTTTTAAAATCCGTTTACTATTCAGGTCGGGTTTTGGTTAGAGAAATTAAATCTTTTATTATTCGGTTCGGTTTCAGGTTTACCTGTTTCAAGTCGTTTTCGGGTCGGACCCAAACCCAACTCGTCTATCGACTCGAATTTCAACCCTATAGTAGAGGATTTTTTCGGTACAATAATGCTTTGTATGCCATGATTTTCACCTTAGCTATGTATTTAAATATATTTTGTGTTTGGTACAACATGATTAGATTAGATATTTTGTTGGGTACAATGATGGTTCGGACTTCGTGATTATCTGCTCTCAAAATAGTAAAATAATATGGAACTTAACGCAACAATTATAGATCCAAATTTTTAGGTCTATTATTCTATATTATAAATGAAGAGAAATATTACTGGACACGTTGCGTGCTAGAGTTTTCTTCGAAAACATGAAATTCTTCTTCTTCGTATTCTTCTTCGTCCTTCTCTTCTTGCATGAAGGGCTGCGTTGTCTCTCTGCTGTTAATTATGTGACTCATCTCCCGGGCTTTCATGGCGAACTTCCCTTCCATTTAGAGACTGGGTGAGTCTGTCTATTAATATGCATGTGATTATTTCAATCTAAAATTATTACTCGTGTGAAGAACCTGTGAATTCTATGGCAATTATATATATGAATTCATGCTCTGTTTTACTCTGAATGGTTCGAGTTCTCCTTCAATTCTACTTTTGTTTTCTCCCACTTTAGACTAGCTAAGCCTTTTTTTTTCTTTTTTTACTCGAAAGATAGAAGCGATCTTCTCCAGCTGCTTCATTGAGGACATCAACGAAGCAGCGATGGAAAAACGTCTTGCCGGCTCCGTCATTGCCGCTGCATGTAACGGCGCTAACCACTGTGTATGAATTATTTATTCGGAAGGGAGAAGGGGTGAATAAATTGATAGACAAAGATCGAATATTGTTTAACTGCACGCGAAATACGTAAATTATAAAATAGGTTTGTTTTGACTGCTAACTGTTTGTACTTAAAAATCCTTTTTTTTTCCCGTTTTTCAAGTCATAGAGCTTTGGTCAAAAATAGGCTTCTTTAGTCAAGATTTGATCTTTTTCTTGCATTTAGTAAAACTTTAAGCTATTAATCTTAATTTTTATTATGATTAAATTACAGTTTTAGTTTCATTTTTCTTTCTGTTATATAAAGTATTTTCGTAATCAAACATATATAGTGACGTTCCAACCGCATAAACGGCGGGAAGCGTCCGCTTAAGCAAACTATGTATCCAACTAATAGAGCTTGTATATTTTTTCGGTTCATTTGAAATTAAATGTGTTTGATATAGGCTCGTATATGAAATTATTCATGAAGTTAATATTTGTATTCAGTTCGATTTATTTGAAATTAATTTGAAAGGTTTAAAATGTTTGAAATGTTCGAATTGTTTAAATTATTCGAATTCTTCAAAATCTTCNTTCGGTTCATTTGAAATTAAATGTGTTTGATATAGGCTCGTATATGAAATTATTCATGAAGTTAATATTTGTGTTCAGTTCCATTTATTTGAAATTAATTTGAAAGGTTTGAAATGTTTGATATGTTCGAATTGTTTAAATTATTCGAATGCTTCAAAATCTTTCAAATTCTTTTATATTATTTGAATTGTTAAATGATAATAAATTTAATTATTAATTCTCAAATTATCAAAAAATAAATAATATCTATATATTAAAAAACTACTATTTCTCCAACTATATTATTTGAAATTTTTAAAAAGAAGTTCCAAAAGAAATTTACATTTAAAGTTCAAACTCATTTTTAAAAAAAAATTTAAAATCATTATTATAAAAATATTAAGTAATAAATCATTATTATATTAATTANTATATATATATATATATACATAATTATTTAAAATTATTTTATATTTGGAACAATAAAGATTCGAACACATGATTGTTCGTGTTTGGTTAGTTTATAAACCAAACGTAAAAAATTGTTATTGTTCGTCTCATTTGCTTATCGAATGAACCGAACACAAACTCTTCGGCGAGTTGAACACGCANTATTAAAATATGATAAATTTTTAGAATATATAATTATTTTTAAAATAAGATAAATTATATATATATAATTATTTTATATTTCGAACAATAACAATTCAAACACTAGCAAACACATTATTGTTCGTATTTAGTTATTTTATAAAATGAACGAAAAAAAATTGTTCTCTTCCATCTCATTTGCTCATCAAATGAATCGAACACGATCTCCTTGGTAAGCTGAACATGAACTGTTCATAAACAACAAGTTTTTTTAACAGCCCTATCCGTAGCATAAAAATAGCGGAGTTTTATTGTTTGAGTGGTTGTGACTTGTTTTGAAAGCACGCAAGTTTTCTATATTTATATATCGAAACTTTTATTTTTTTGTGCATGACATTGGTGTTTTAAATTTATGTATAAAAATATATATATTTTACTTTTAAAAGTTGATAATAGTAGTATTATTTATGTGATATTAAGGATTTGAGTGCTATGTGTGTACAGATGAAGGTTTAGGTGAGATATGCAAATAGGTAAGAAATATGTCCCGATGATAAGTTATTGTTCATATTGTGATTAATTTTGTTTTGACGTCATAATTATATTGATGAATATATAGTGTAACTTTAATATAAGGTTCAAGCAATAAATCTTTAATAACCGAATTAGTTGGGATTTTGCCTGCACTCCTCCTTTGTGACCGCTTGGAATAATAATGGTTAAAGATGGTGGAGTGACCCTAATACCGTCCCACAAGTTGCAAATGAGATTCCTATGAACCAATAAGAGTGCCTAGGCGCCCAATGAACAGCGTCAACTTTTTGTCTTCTCGGAATTTTTGCTCAATTTAAGAGAGTTTTCACGCCTAGACTCCAGTAGGTAGGCATCCAATGGCAAAATTTGTCTCCAATCTTCAATCTGATTAAGTTCGATTCTTATTCTTCCCTTCCCCTGCTAAAACCTTCAAAAACAACATAAAACATTTTTCAAAGTATAATTTTTATCATATAAAATACAAAAATATATAAAATAACAATTTTAAAATTATCAACATATCGAACGGTATGACCATTACCAACCTTAATTGTCTTTCCCTTGATATGGTTCAGGTCGATTAACCTGACTGTAATCAAAAGTGGGATGAAAAGTTGCCCCAGTATCAAGATGTTAATAGGACTAATTGGATGAGAAAGAAGAAGTAATATAGGTTGTATGAGAGTTGGTTTGTGGAGGAGAATAGAAGTTTCTGGGTTGATAGTAATGATTCAGATGGTGCCAGCAATGAGATGCAAGATGTTCCTATTTATTAGATATTTGATAGGAGACCAAGCCATGAGCTTTAGAGTGCGTAGTTGGAGCCTCGATTGGTTATTTGGATTGAACATTGTTGTTTTTGCCTTTGCCTTTATAGTATTTTTTCTTTGTTTTGGAAGAAGACATNGCCAGCAATGAGATGCAAGATGTTCCTATTTATTAGATATTTGATAGGAGACCAAGCCATGAGCTTTAGAGTCCGTAGTTGGAGCCTCGATTGGTTATTTGGATTGAAAATTGTTGTTTTTGCCTTTGCCTTCATAGTATTTTTTCTTTGTTTGGAGGAAGACAAGGCCAACTGCGGATCAGGATCAACAGAGGCAGATTTGTGCTCGGTGGAGAGATTAATTTCTTCACTAATTAGTAAGGCATATAACTCATCCAGACTTATGGGAGTGGATCTCACTCGTATCGTAGCCTTGAAGGGAAGATAAGATGCCTGAAGACCAATCAAGTTATAATGAATAACATATTCAATATCGACTTGGGAGCCAACAACATATATGTTATCAACAATAGCCTTGATTTGCATAAGATATTGAGTTATAACGAGGTTTTGCATTCAGACATTGTGTAGTTCTTTCTTTAGTTGAATAACACGGAAGTGATTGGTGGCTTGTAAGCGCTTCTCCAATGCTGTCCAAATTTCATGACCAGCTCCAACATTCAAGACACAAGGCAAAATAGCGGCTGAAATGGTAGAGTGAAGTGCAGCCGACAAGTTTTGATTAATAACTTCCTTAAGTTGTGTATGCAGGATTGAAAGAGGAAATGCCCGAAACATTAAGAACCATAGGCGCTGGAGGATGAATAGTACCATCAATAAAACCCAAGAAGCCATTAGCCTCAGAGAGTGTATTGGTAATCATGGACTTTATGTTGGCCATGAGAAATTTAATGTAGGGAGAGATGAAATTTTCAGAGATTCTGAGATTTACTAACCCATCTAGCATAAGGTATCATATTCTTCCATTGTTGACAAGCTTCAACATAGGAAGCCGGTCGAAAAAAAAAATTAAAAAAGAGAGACTACAAGAAAGACAGAGAGCGACACCAATAATGGTTTCAATAACAAGAAGTTAAGTTATGGGCGTCAGCCTTCCACAGACGAACTGAAAGGTGAAGAGATTCTTAGGGGGGGAAGAAAGAAGAAAGAAAGAGGAGAAACAAATTGTTTATGAGTTTTTCAGAATGATCTGCTCCTATACCATGAAAGCAAAGGAGATGCGTAGAGAAGAAACGAGTGAAGCAGAGAGGAAGCTATTTTCATTAAATAATGAGTCTTATCACATGAATATATATAAACCGTCTACTATGCAGCAGTTAAGATATTGCATGTATATATATATATATGCTAAACCCTTGAACTAATGACCCATATGTCTAGTAAACTTCATTTAGTCTGGTATTATGTATCACATAAGAATTGTCACTTTTCTAATTTAAGAAAAAAAGTTGAATATAGTAAAAACTAATTAGATGGCATATTTCATATTTAGCTGTTAGCTTCGTAAATACTTAGGAATTAAGCGGAATTTAAAAACAAAGTAGAATAAAGATAGAATAACAGAGAAAGAAAAGGAATAATAATATAGAAACTGTTTAATTGAGAGCCCTAATTACGGTTGTGCATTTAGCTTGAATATCGTTAATCACTCAGAAATTTGATTTAAATTTTAANTAATATAGAAACTGTTTAATTGAGAGCCCTAATTACGGTTGTGCATTTAGCTTGAATATTGTTAATCACTCATAAATTTGATTTAAATTTTAGCTTAGATCGAGATCAGATCAAAGTGAACGAGCCGAGCTATGAGCCAAAATCTCAGATTGATTTTTTTAGCTAATTACGAGCCATGCACATATCAACTTGAATTGTCTTGAGACCAGCTCAAATTATTTTAATTTTAAAACTTATATATGATACTAAATAAAATCGAATATAACGAGCTATGAATTGATTTCATGCTTGAACAGATACAAATTAATTCAATTTGAGCCATCTAGTTTTAACTTTGAGCCAGATCAAGCCAATTTCAAGATGGAATGGATCTGAATAGCTCAAATTTGAGCCAACTTATTTTAATTTCTAGCCAAATCAAGCTCCATTCAATTTTGAGCCGAGCTAGCTCGAAATTGAATGTAATTGTGGTGGGCTAGAAGATTCACAGAGACAGCGTAATCGATTATCATCTTAACGTTACACGAGAATTTAACACACACTCAAATAAAAGAAAAAATAAGTTAAAACAACAAAAGTTGAAAAGGAAAAAAATCATGGGTCATGACCCAGTTGAAGAGATCTACAATAACTTGGTTATTATAATTACAATTTCTTGTCCCATGGGTGGGAAATGGTTACACAATCTCTTGAGTTAACAACGTTGGTGCATGGATGAACTTGTCACAAGGCATGAGCGACATTGATGGTGATCGATGACGACCGACAAGTGGTGGTAGACAATGGTTGGTGAATGTCTACAACGGCAGGAATGATGCTGGACTTCAGCTTCTTATGTAAGCTTCAAGCTCTTTTTCATTCTTCTAACTTCTTCCCCCCCTCAAGAAAGGGTTAGGGATCTATTTACATAGTCCCGTCCCGTTTACAATTATTGAAGGAAAATGAACCACTATGATCGGACGATCTAGAAAGATTTTCCACAATCATACTATGTTTCATGGACATTTGAGTGCCTCAACAATGTCGGAATTGAGTGATCTTAGACTTGTTAGATTTGACTATAACTTACTAGATTTGACAATAGTTCGACCTTTCAAACATGCCTAGAAAGCTTCAAAAAGTGGTTTAATGGTTTGATATAAGCTTGATTTGATTTGGATTAGACTAATTTTGGTATCATTGGGCACGTTTCATTGAGCCGGTCAATTTGACANCTCTTTTTCATTCTTCTAACTTCTTCCCCCCCTCAAGAAAGGGTTAGGGATCTATTTACATAGTCCCGTCCCATTTACAATTATTGAAGGAAAATGAACCACTATGATCGGACGATCAAGAAAGATTTTCCACAATCATACTACTTTTCATGGACATTTGAGTGTCTCAACAATGTCGTAATTGAGTGATCTTAGACTTGTTAGATTTGACTATAACTTACTAGATTTGACAATCGTTTGACCTTTCAAACATGCCTAGAAAGCTTCAAAAAGTGGTTTAATGGTTTGATATAAGCTTGATTTGATTTGGATTAGACTAATTTTGGTATCATTTAGTACGTTTCATTGAGCCGGTCAATTTGACTAAATGTTTGCTGAAAATCGGAGCTCAAAAAGACTTTCAATCAAAGTTTGACTTTTTTGCTCAAATTGTTTTTTCAAGATCCGTGTCGAGCATCGAATTTCATGTAGGATGAAGGGAATTTATTGATGATGTATCAATAATGAGTCACGAGTTGATTCCAATCCAAATTCAATTCATTTGTGCCGATTTTAAAGCTTGGTTAACAATACATTACAGCTATTAATATTATAGTAATGCTGATTTATGTAACAGGGCTGTTATATAATGCATGTAATTTTTTCNCCGATTTTAAAGCTTGGTTAACAATACATTACAGCTATTAATATTATAGTAATGCTGATTTATGTAACAGGGTGGGGAGATAGCTGTTATATAATGCATGTAATTTTTTCAAAAAAAAAAAAATCATAATTTTATATTTCATATTTTGTTACTATTTAATCATTTTATAATATCCAATTATAACTTTTTTTGTCTTGTTACTCTCACGTCTCTTAAAGATGCGTCGTTCATCTTCGCCGTATTTTTCTNAAAAATCATAATTTTATATTTCATATTTTGTTACTATTTAATCATTTTATAATATCCAATTATAACTTTTTTGTTTTGTTACTCTCACGTCTCTTAAAGATGCGTCGTTCATCTTTGCCGTATTTTTCCCTCCCATTGACTAATCAGTGTTTCTGTGCGTAAAGGTATGTGTCTATAGATGACGACAGCGGAGCGGAGTTGTTCTATTACTTTGTGCGGTCGGATTCGAAACCCGAGGAGGACCCTCTCATCCTATGGCTATCTGGCGGGCCGGGCTGCTCGGGTTTTGTGGGTTTGGCTCTGGAGATGGGTAATAAATGGTTTTGGTTGGGAACGTTAAAATTTCTTATTTATGAAAGCATTATTGTTGTTTGACTTTCTATTATTTTAGAGAAATATAAAAAAGAAACTCTTACTTTTTGCTTGAGATTCAAGTGATAAAAAAATAGTTAAAAATTGAGTAAATATGTATAAAATTCTTGATGTATTTTATAAATGCTCTCTATGATTAAAATCCATAGTTCTCAATTAATATTTGCATCCTACATAATTTTTCTTGTGCACAGGACCTCTTCATTTTAAGGTTGATACTTTTGATGGCAACATGCCAACCTTAGTTGTCAATCCTTATTCGTGGACAAAGGTGAGAAATTATAGTACCATCTATAACTAAACTACCACAAATATATACACATGANTGATACTTTTGATGGCAACATGCCAACCTTAGTTGTCAATCCTTATTCTTGGACAAAGGTGAGAAATTATAGTACCATCTATAACTAAACTACCACAAATATATACACATGTTCATTATGTTGAAAATTAAATACTACTCATAAGATATTTTCAATTTTCAGATTGCTAATATGATCTTCTTGGATTGGCCTGTTGGTACTGGATTCTCCTACTCCATGACTGATAAAGACTATATTACAGAGGATATTCAGGCTAAACAAAATATCCTCAAATTTCTCAGAAAGGCAAAACTATAGTTCTAAATCTTTATTTAATTTTTATTATACGCTTTTNTATTCAGGCTAAAGAAAATATCCTCAAATTTCTCAGAAAGGCAAAACTATAGTTCTAAATCTTTATTTAATTTATATTATACACTTTAAATTTTTATATGATGGAGAGACATTGTGAAAATGAGAAAAATCATTATATATCATACTCTCTATTTTCACTCATATAGTGGTTCTTGAGACATCCAAATTTCATGTTGAATCCTTTCTACATGGGTGGTGACTCTTATGGTGGGAAGATGGCTACACTTGTTTCTCATGACATTGTTGAAGGTAATTAGTTAGCCAATTTTCTTATAAAAACTAATTAATCTTGTTGTTTAGATCACGAAGAAAATTTAACTATCATAATCATATGTTGCGTGACAGAAAATGAGCAGGGTCAAAAGCCATTAATCAATATTAAGGTGTGGATTTTGAAACATTAATACTGATTTAAAAAGCTTCTAAGTTGAAATGAAAAACAAAATTAATATTGCACCATGTTTTTTTAAATTTTATTGTTTGGAATTTTCTCAGGGTTATCTGATTGGCAACACTATAACAGGCGAAAAAATAGATATAAATTCACAAGTACCTCATGCATACGGATTAGGAATTATTTCTGAAGAACTCTATGAGGTTTTTTATAATATTCTAAACTTCTCTAAAATAAATCTAATCATCTTGTTTTATCAACGTATATTTTGTTAATAACATTTTCATTTCCATTATTTCAGCTTATTCAGAAGAACTGTGTGGGTGAGGATTATGATCAGCCTCAGGGTGCAGTTTGTAAAACACATCTCCAAGCCTTTAATGCGGTAAGTCACATCCTCAACTTTGTTCATATATTATATATGTCTGATACACTAATGTTTTGAGCCTAATTTTTTTTCATGCATTAATTTGCTCGCAGTTTCTTTCAAAAATTAATGTTTTTGGTATATTGGAACCCTTATGTTCTAATGGATTTCCGGGGGAGATGTTACGCCTTCACAGATCACTGGAAGAGAACTCACCAGATTTCGTCTCTCAATCTTCACCTGATAATAATTGTATAGTTAGGTCCTTTATATAAAACCTTTACATACATACATACATATATATATATATATATAATAATAATAATAATAATAATAATAATAATAATAATAATGATTTTGTACTGATCTAAGCAACAATAAATAATTGCATGCAGACTTCAGATCTTCTTGCTAATTATTGGGGAAACAATCAACTTGTAAGAAATGTCCTACAGATTAAGGAGGTGTGACTCTTCTTTTTATTTACCGATAAGATCAATGCCGCTTAATTCGTAGTNACAATCAACTTGTAAGAAATGTCCTACAGATTAAGGAGGTGTGACTCTTCTTTTTATTTACCGATAAGATCAGTGCTGCTTAATTTGTAGNACAAAGAACTACGAGCTTCATCATAATGATCAACATGATTCCTATCTCGCTCATCATCATCCCAATCAGATGTGTGCCTCAGTCTCACAATTGGGAGAGGACCAGGAAAATTACCAGCCCCCTTCCTTGATTGCTCCAGGGAATCCAAAACCAGCCGTTTTGATCCTCCTTCACTGCCCTGGACATTCTTCTTGATCTGAGGNATTGCTCCAGGGAATCCAAAACCAGCCGTTTTGATCCTCCTTCACTGCCCTGGACATTCTTCTTGATCTGAGTTGATGATCTCAAAATTGAACTCATATCCACCACAGAAGATGCTTCGGTTTTCTCTACAAGCCCATCAGTGTTATCGCTAACTTGCTTCTGCTTCTGCTTTGATACATAGGTAGATGTCGCCATGAGAGAAGGAAAATCCTCCCCTCTCAGTATAACAGGTTTCTCCATAAAACCTTGCGGCAGAGAGTTTTTGCTAAAACTTCGTTGCTCCGCTGCTGACAGAGATCTTGAGCCGCCAGCCTTTACACTAGAATCTTCCATCGGTGGAGTCGGCTTGGTCCAACTCATCGAAGAGTTGTTCCCAATTCCCAGCCCAGACCCTCCATGGCCTGATGAAGGTTTTGACAAAGCCGGATCAAGACGCTCGTGTTCCTTCCTTAGTGAAGGCAGGTTCACGGGGGGCGGAACAGCAAGCCTCTGTGCAGGTTTATGGGCGGTTGCCCCAGAGGAGCTCCGAGGTCGAGATAGCACCACCATCGCACCACCTCCAACAGCGGATCGCGGGCCTCCATTACCGTAACCGGCAGCGGAGGAGGACGGCGACGAAGAAACCGAAGGTTTGCCGTAGGATTTGTTGAGATTAACAGAAAGAAATTTGCTGTGATAGGCCATACAAAACAATAAAAACTCCCCGAAACCAAAACGACATGAAACTTCTCGATCTCCCCGCTGCACCCAAGCAGGATCGAAAGGACCTCGTGTCCAATATCTAGGGTTAGGGTTTCAGATTTTCAGAGTAAATCGAGGGGGGAAAAGCAAGANGGATCGAAAGGACCTCGTGTCCAATATCTAGGGTTAGGGTTTCAGATTTTCAGAGTTAATCGAGTGGGAAAAGCAAGGGTTGAGAGGATGAGCGGTGGAAGAAGGTGAAGATTACCTGAGATGATCTCTTTTTCCGCGATGTCGTCGGATGTTCCTACGACGGCGGTATGTTAGTGTTCAGGCAAGGCGATGGAGCTGAAGCGGGAAAGCTATGACCTGAAATAGAGTCCCGGCTCGACGACGAAGAAGAGACGGTGGTTTTGACCTCGCAGGCAATATATAACACTTACATTATTTTACTGTTGAATCCAAAATAATTTGGGAAACAAATATAAGATATAGAGCACCAAAAAAATAGAAGAGAATGACAGTATGACTAAGATCTTGAACACTAAAATCGTATAAGCTTTATTCATGAAATGAATATCCTATTTATAGAAATGAGGACTTATGATTACACGAGTACTCCTATAACGTAAGCATAGTAGAGGGGTATTATTATTGTCATTTTAAATTATACATGATTGGGGTTCTGAAAATAGGCTCCCTTCGCACGAATGCTCTAGGCGGCCTTAGGCCGGAGAATTATCCTGGTAAGAGACGGCTAAAAAACCGTGGGCAGGAAGNGGATCGAAAGGACCTCGTGTCCAATATCTAGGGTTAGGGTTTCAGATTTTCAGAGTTAATCGAGTGGGAAAAACAAGGGTTGAGAGGATGAGCGGTGGAAGAAGGTGAAGATTACCTGAGATGATCTCTTTTCCGCGATGTCGACGGATGTTCTTACGACGGCGGTATGTTAGTGTTCAGGCAAGGCGATGGAGCTGAAGCGGTAAAGCTATGACCTGAAATAGAGTCCTGGCTCGACGACGAAGAAGAGAGGGTGGTTTTGACCTCGCGGGCAATATATAACACTTACATTATTTTACTGTTGAATCCAAAATAATTTGGGAAACAAATATAAGATATAGAGCACCAAAAAAATAGAAGAGAATGACAGTATGGCTAAGATCTTGAACACTAAAATGGTATAAGCTTTATTCATGAAATGAATATCCTATTTATAGAAATGAGGACTTGTGGATTAGATCAGTTGTCCTATAAAGTAAGCAGAGTAGAGGGGTATTATTATTGTCATTTTAAATTATACATGATTGGGGTTTTGAAAATAGGCTCCTTCGCACGAATGCTCTAGGCGGCCTTAGGCCGGAGAATTATCCTGGTAAGAGATGACTAAGCAACCGTGGACAGGAATGTTATCTGTTGGAAATGGGTCGAGCGGCCTTAGGCGATAAGGTTATCGGCAGAAAAATGGGTTGGTCGGCCTTGTGCTGGTTGTTTCGCCCTATTCTTGCATTGAGTCAAACATTTTCTCGTGCAAGTTAGGATGGATCTTGCCACGTCATACTTTTTTGTTAGCTTTTATATGTCTCCAAGATTTGTGTTGGCACATTTTTTATGTATATATTAAATTCTCCTATTCATTTGTTTCTTGATAGTGACAGTTGTGAGGAGGACAAGAGAATCTGATTCTAAAAAAAACTTTTTGTATTCATGACTATTAATATATGCAATAATTGATNCTCGTGCAAGTTAGGATGGATCTTGCCACGTCATACTTTTTTGTTAGCTTTTATATGTCTCCAAGATTTGTGCTGGCACTTTTTTTATGTATATATTAAATTCCTCTATTCATTTGTTTCTTAATAGTGACAGCTGTGAGGAGGACAAGAGAATCTGATTCTAAAAAAAACGTTTTGTATTGATGACTATTAATATATGCAATAATTGACTGTTCATAGAATTTCGTGCCAAGATCCCTGTAATAAGAAAATTTAAGAGGAAAACCTAATCTTTTGTGTTTTTCCCTAATCCTCTCCTCTCTTTTGTTTGCGATCATGAAGAACGGGTGGCCTATAAAATTGATCATTTAACGAGAATGCTTGAGCAATGGTGTCCTAAGTGATGAAGCAGAGAACCAAGTTTATTGAAAATCATTATGGCGAACTTGAAGTGTCTAATAAATTATTTGAGTCGGTGGACGAGGTGGGGTCATCAAACTCGCTCAACGGTCGTCCTGCGGAAGGGTCCATGATGAGAGAAGGTGGTTCACCTATGAAAAAACAACATACAACATAGACGGTCTGTCTGAACAATAAACAGGTTGGACAGTCAGCTCTCCATGTGGTGCGATTGAGCAACAAGGTCAGGAACCTGCTTTGGTGTTAATTCTACCAGAGGGGTCGGATTTAATCACTCAAGGGGTCGTCCCTTACCCTTCCCCGACAGAGGCTTCTAGATTTTTTGTGCATCTTCTGTCGGTGGAGCAAGAGATTGGGGAAGTGGCATGCTCCTCCATCATGTCTACTCTAAATAGGTTGATGGGACCTTCCTCAAGCAAAGGGACAAAGACTACGCCTCCTTTAGACTGCGACGCTGCTCAAGCTAGCGTTGAAGTAGATACGGGGTTCTAGACATTTTGGAGGCGCCGCTTGGGAATGACTCAAAGTGTTAATCAGTTGAACCTATTGGAGTGACTGGCCTGTTATGGCCGTCTGACTCAACTGGGGTCGGGCTTCATGAGGTTGGAGACATGTTGGACTAAGAGACGNTTTGAACCCTACCTTCCAACTCTCTTATGCTTCTAAGTTAACTGCTTTTACTTGCTCTTTATTCTGATCTTTCAGATTTATTTTAGTATTACTATGAATTGTTCCTTAGGATCTATTACTTAATGAATTTACAATTTGTCCAAGTTGATTCTCAATATTTTTAATTGTAGCTCCTTGACTTTGTAACCGATTTTCCATTTGTAACACCACTTCTTCTATAGACAACTTCTTCTCCTTAAATTGTGGATTACTGTTGAAACCTGGAGGATAAGTAGATCTATAATTATTATTCCCTTGGTTGTTCTATTTTTTCAATGAGTTTACTTGATTGTTCCCCCATTGCTGAATATTACCACCCGTAGTACTATTCCTATTGAAGTTGGGATGGCTCTTCCAACCTGGGTTATAATAATTTGAATATGGGTTATTCTGCTTGTTATTTATGAAATTCAAAGTTTCTAATGATGCTTGAGAATATACTATTCAACCTAATGAAATCTCTTCAATCATAGAAATTGGTTGAGAAAAATTCATTCCAAATTGGTCTAACTTCCTAGAAATTGCAGAAACTTCATTTGTTAACATACTAAATGCATCAGATTCATGAATATTGGGTACTTTCTTAGGATTCACCCTCTCAAAAGGTCATTGAAAATTATTGGTAGTCATTTCTTTAATTAAAGCATAAGCGTCATGAAATGGTTTTAACATCAACGAAC
>JXCR01112378.1:100564-114106 GCA_002079205.1 Phalaenopsis hybrid cultivar | reverse complement strand
GAATAAAAATTATTAAATTAGATTCAAATGATGTTTTAAATCTTGCCCCAATTCTTAACATCTTATGACTACGTGATTAGGGTTGTCAAAAAAACTTTTTGTTCGTTAACGGCTCATGTTTGGCTCGCTAAGCAAATGAGCCGAACACGAACACACTTTTTGAGCTCGAAATATAAACGAGCAGAACACGAGCTGAGCCTGAGCTTGCTCCTGTTCAACTCGTTTACACCCAAAACTTGTTAACAGAGTGTTGCAGCTGACCGCCTTTTTGAGCTCATGGATGTAATCTTTTCGAACGGAGTGTTCCGCTCGTCTACACTTTTTGAGCTCAAAATCTTGATGGCTCGTTTCCTGCATTTTACTTGGAGATTTCTATATTGTCTCTCCCTTTCTTTTTGGTCCAATACTTGTAGAGAAAGATGCCCGAATGTGTTGAAAATTACATTTTGATTATACATAAGATCTTTTTTGTCCAATACTTGTAAAGAAAGATGTGTGGATTTTTTGAAAATTAGATTTTGTTCATAAATTAGAAATGAATTTTCTTGTTTGGTCGCATCTTTGTTCTTGCATTTTACCTTTGCTATGTTTAATTTATTTTCTTTTTGCATCCCCGTATTGAATGGTCTGTGTTGTGATGAATGTCCAATTGCGACGATTGATGGGTCGACACGTTAGGAGTGTTTTCGATCAGTTTGCTAAGTTGTCGCCCGACTCAAGTCTTACACCTCCCATTTTTTGCCCGTTCGAATAGGTCATCGCCTTAGACAAGCCGCACCTTACGCCAAACGTATTAAGCGAATCATATCACAATTTTTGCGGGGATAACCATCTAGACTTAATGTTGGGGTGATCAGTACAATACTCACAGTGGATCTTATCACAGTCTTTGCGGGGTTAACTGTCTAGACTCATTGTTGGGGTGATCTGTATACTACTCACTATAAATCTTATCACTAATGGATATAGAATCTTATAACTTTTATGATGTATAAACATTGTGGATTGAAACATATATGCTCTTAGTATCGGACGTCTAGTGACATTGTCAGTTTCCTAAGAAAATTATTGGTCAGATGTCACCCTTTGATATCAGTTTTGTCGCTTGGATCGAACCACCGCCGATGGACCAATTTGAGTTCCCTAAGTATCGATCAGATTTTAATTCTTCCTTGCATGAACTTTCCAAGTTCCCTAAGTGTCAGAGAAACTTGGGATCACAAACATAAGTAGAGGAAATTTTACTTCACTCATTTTAATGAATTTGACAAAAAAACATAAGGGTATGAACGATAATACAATTTTATTGTTGAGATACAATACTATTCCTAGGGGTAGAATATCTACAAATAGTCTCCACACTATGTATGATGCACTCTCCTTTTTTTTGGTTATTGTAGGTCGTCAGCTTATGTGCTCCAGGAGGTGACTCGATTGTTGATGATGAATGACTCGATCCACATATTTTTAAACATTCCACAACTTGTCGTTGTGTGGCTAGCTCAGCTTTCTTCAGCACGAGATCTCCAAGAGTGAAAGTTTTATTAGTACCGAGTTGTACTTCTCTTCACCTCTTCTTGCCTGATGCTGGGTCAACTTGTTCCTCCTCTACGAGGTCAAGTGCAAGTGTCACTTCATCAATAGCTTCCTATCACTTATCTTTGTAAAATGTTGAAGCTGCCATCACTCTATGATTGTAATGGTTATATTCAACTGATAACATCACCTCCATCCAGTATCATGGCATGAACGAGGCTTGTTTGATCGTCGTGGAAAGTGTTAGTCGAGCTGCATAAAGAACAAGAAGTAGAACCTCGACCCAATTTCCTTTAGGACAATAAACCTGTTTTGTAGAAACTTTAAGATGAATTTATAGGTTGTCTCGGCTTGTCTATTCAGTTGAGGATGATAGATGGGCATGAACTTCAAATTGATCCCTTGATTCTGACAAAAGTATTTCACCCCTCGATTGGTAAATTGTGTTTTGTTGTAACATTTACGACGGTAGGCCATAATGACAAATTATATCAATCCAGATGAAATTTCAAACGATCTGTGTGGTGATCCAAGCGAGTGCTTTAGCCTAGACCTGCTTGGAAAAGCAATCTACAACAATGAGCATAAATTTTCCCTTGCCCCGAGACAAGGATAAAGGGATTGAGGATATCGAGTTCTCAAATGGTGAACGACTACGAGCTGACAATGGGTTGTAGTTGTGAGCTCATTGATATTGTAGCGAGGCAAACTTGTACCATTGTTCACATCTCCTTGAGAATTCATTGACATCATTTTGTAGTGTTAGTCAAAAATATCCAGGTTAATGTACTCAATGTGCCGAAGTCTTCCCTCCGAAATGACTTTTGCATTCTCTTGAATGCACTTCATAGAGGACATCTTCTGCCTTATCCTCTTTAATGCACTTCATATACAAAGATGCGATTGACCTTAGAAAAACTTTTCCCCAATTGTGAGATATTGGTCTGTCTTGATCTTGAAGTGATTTTGGTCAATTACTTCTTCGGAGACCTTCTCATTCTCAAAGAATAAGAAGTATGGATCTATCCAGCTATTTGATCCTTCAATTCCCAACTCAATCACATCAACTTCCTCTATGGTTGGCCAGACAAGCCTTTGGGGTGTCCCCTCCCCAAGCGGATGCACTTAGATATGTGGTTCACTACATGGTTATCTGCTTAGAGGATGTGTTCAATTTTGAAGTCTTAAAACTTCCCTATCTCCGTCTTGGACTTGTTGAGTTATTTGATCATCATCTTCTCTTTAATTTTAAATTAATTGTTCACCTAATTGATTACCACCTGTGTAAAATTTTACTAGGATGCATTGCACGTCTATTGCATAAGAGAACCGTGATCCAACAATAAGTGCTTCGTGCTCAGCTTGATTGTTGGCAACATAGAATCCCAGTTCTATCAAGTGGTTCATATAATACTCGATCAAATTTTTTTGAGAAAGGCCAAGCCCCACCCTAGTTTGACTAGATGCTTTGTCAATATGTGGGACCCAGGTATAACAATCAGTTATCATTTCTTTGCCTAGTTCACTCGGCTCGAAAAAATAGACAAGGATGTCAACTATGGCCTAAGCCTTGATGGTAGTCCAGAGCACGGAGGGGATGGTCAATAATGATCCTGATCAGATGTGTTTAGAAGTATGGGCGAAGCATGTAGGTAAAAATAATGAAAGAAAATGTTAATTTTTTTTCATAATTGGATATTAAACTTGGCTCCTCGAAGGACTCCACTGGCATAGTATACCAAGAACTGCTTCCCGTACTCCTCTCGAACAAAAATCGAGTTGATGACGTCCAACATTTGATCTTTCAGCTCCTAGTTTTGATGGGTGGCAAACTGTATGGTGCACTTCAGATCGTTGGTATCTCTGTCATCAATTTCTTCCCTTTAATATACTCATTTTATTGTTTGTGGTTTTTTACATGCTCACCGTAACTTTTGAGATATTGAATCCCGATTTGTCCGTAAATCACACACAAAGAATAGAAGTGTAGGGAGTGAGGGAGGGAGAGAGAGAGAGAAAGAGAGAAAGAGAGAGAGAGAGAGAGAGAGAGAGAGAGAGAGAGAAGTAATGAACAATAATCCATTATTTTTTATTCATAAAATGATCTCATATTTATAGAAGAAATGACACAATGAGAATGTTATCCTAAAATATTTCTGATATTTTAGATGTATAGACTATCGTCTGGCTGATTTCTGGCTCGGCTAGCTAAGCTAATTTGACCTTAGGTTTGCTGGATCAACTCGGTTGGCTAGACTTAGTTAGCACATATAGATCAGTTGATCTAGCCTACCTGTCGATTCTTGATAACTGGTGCACAACCTAGATTCATTCGGATGGTTGGAAATGCTAAGGTACCAAATTTTTCCTCGGATCAGCTTCACTAGAAGGTAGGCTATCACACATGATCAACTTTCCTATAGTGATTAGCTCAGATGCCCTTTTGTCTCGTTTCTGGACGAGTGGCTTGTGCTTATACTCTTTGGTCGTTGGCCCATCTCGTGGTTCGATCGGTTTTTGGTTTTGTTGGCATTGTTCACACAACTTCACTCGGTCAGTCAAGTGGGCCTCAAGACCTCTTGCAATGAAACCATTCACCACACTCTTCCCTTTCAAACCATTGGATCCCTTCAAGATCAACATCGACACTTTTTTAGTATACATAACTGAAATATTTTAAATTTATTAATAATATAAAAAAAAAACTTTTAATAATTTCAATTTAACTTTAGCCGCCCAAATTCTATTTAATTGGGTTTTTAATTTATAACAAACATAAATAAGAAACTTAATTTAATAAAAATATGTGAACGAATCAGCAACTGTATGCTACTATTTTTTTTTTGCAATGCCATAAAACTGTTGTGTAGAGTTGCTTCTGAGGCGTTTGCATTCATACCACTTAATTCCTATGTATTTACATCCCTAGCTCCCAAATTTTACAATTTTTACATTTATAACACCCCAAATATTTCATATCGCACAAAGAATATAGAGGTTTTTTTTTCTGTGCCATTTGTCGCTAACAGATAGTGGTAAACTATAGTGCTGTAAGAATTTACTTGAGATGAAGATTCAAAGACGTGAGAGGCAAATTGGACCTGAGATTTGACGATATTACGAGATGAAAACAAACACTGCATAACAAATGAGTCTACAGGCTAAAAGAAGTGTCAGATGGTAGCAGACACTACAAGACATAACTTGTTGTGGAGTAGTTTCGATAAAAGGAAGGAGTGGACTACACTGAGTTTTTTCTCCTATGGTGAAGATGACAAATGTCATAGTTGTGTTGAGTATGATAGCAGAAGAAGATCTACATCTTGAACAGATGAATGTAAATAAAATCTTTTTTTTTTTTACATGAAGATCTGAAAGTGGAACTATAAAGGTGCAACAGTCAGGTTACGAGGTTCCAAGGAAAGAAAATTTGGTCCAGATTGAAGAAGAGCCTCTATGGATTGAAGCAGATTCCGAGCTAATGATACAAGAGATTTGATAAGCTCATGTCATATAGTGGACACATGAAATGCTAGGCAAACCATTGTTGTTTCATCAAAAGCTTCAGTAATTATTATATCTTGATTTATTTGTATGAGGATGACATGCTAATTGCAGGGCTGATATAGAGAAGATCATGGACTTAAAGGGGGCAATTATAAAATGAGTCGAGATGAAGAACTTAGGTCAACCTAGAAAGATACTCAGGATGAGAATCAACAGGGTCAGGAATGGAGGTACATTGAAGTTGCCTCGAGCAGTGTTGAGAGGATCCTTTAGAGGTTCAACATGGGTGAAACAAAACCAATTTGCACCCCATTAAGTAATCACTTTAAGCTATTTATCTCGCAAGTCTTGAGTAGAGCAAAGACAAATAGGGAGAACTCTGTATGCTTCAACGGTATGAAGTGAATTCTCAAGTACTCAGCAGATACATGAGCAATTCAGACAGACATCATTAGGAGACAATGAAGTGAATTCTCAATTATTTGAGGGGAACAATCAAGAGAGCACTACTTATGAAAGTGTAGGGATTAGTCTACATGGATTTATAGATTCAAATATTACAAGAGATTGAATGTTACAAGTACAAAAGAGTATATCTTCAATTTGGTGAACACAACAGTCAGTTGAGTTTTTGGACTACAGAAGATTATTGCACTTTCAATTAATAAGGTCGAATACACTCTTATCACTAAATCTAGCAACAATATGATTTGCCTACAAAGCTTTATAACATGACTGGATAAGGAGCGGGGACTGAAAAGCTTCATCGTGACAGCATGATTGCTATTCATCTTGCTAAGAACACCATTTTTCATGTCAGAACAAAATATATTTACCTGATGTATCACTTTATACTCTCTCGTAAAAGATGAATCATTACTTTTGCAGAAAATAAATACAACTCAGAATCCTACAAACATAATGACTAATGTGATGACCATTGAGAAACTAGAGTTATGCTTGACTTCAATTGGAGTCCAAGAAGGTTGAGACGGGGAGTGACCCACACTACGTTATAGGATTATGAAGATGATATAGATGATGTAGATTGGGTAGACATGCATCAGGTGCTATCGGTCTCCAAGTAAGAGATTGCTAGAGTGTGGAGCCTACAACACCAAGGAGTAGAACTGTAGAACCTCCAAAGAGGCGCTCCTGCACCAGAGCATGGCGTCGCCACACCTGAAACAGGCATTGCTATGTAGGACAGTATGACTACGTCACAATAAGGCATAACTATGATGGGCATTCACACGATACAAGTCATTAGAAATCGTAAGAGTTGTGCAATTACACTACCTATGAGCATGGTTGTGTCACGACTCTGTGTGTCTCAAGTTTGCAGAACCGAGCATCCAAAATAATTGCGCCAACGATGGCATGACTACACCAAGGACAATTTCTCTTTCGATTCAGTTCTCAAGTTTCAATTTGAGCGACGAAGGCTCTCTCTCTCTCTTCCTCTCTCGGGTGCACTGTTTCTCCATAGGAGTTCTTTTTTAAGGTGAATTGCTGGAAGGGTGATTTTAATCTGCGGACTTTCTCTTGTGAGATCAAGAAGAAAAGTTCGGAGTAAAGTTCTGTAAGTTCCAGTAATTATGAAAAAATTATTAGAGTGTGCATCTCTATACGTTTCAGTGTAATTACATGNCCAAAATAATTGCGCCAACGATGGCATGACTACACCAAGGACAATTTCTCTTTCGATTCAGTTCTCAAGTTTAATTTGAGCGACAAAGGCTCTCTCTCTCTCTTCCTCTCTTAGGTGCAGTGTTTCTCCATTGGAGTTCTTTTTTAAGGTGAATTGCAGGAAGGATGATTTTAATCTGGGGGCTTTCTCTTGTGAGATCAAGAAGAAAAGTTCAGAGTAAAGTTCTGCAAGTTCCAGTAATTATGAAAAAATTATTAGAGTGTGCATCTCTGTACGTTTCACCCATTCATGATAAAATTTTCAGTGTAATTACATAATTTTTTTTCCCATGCTCGGATTATTCCACATAAATCCCAGCGTATTTTTCTTAGATTACATTGCTGTGCTTCTATTCGAATGCTTTTTATTCTGGATTTCTTGAATCAGTGTTTCTATTTTTAGCAGCATGATTTTAATTGTGAATGAATTGAAGCTTTCAATGCATATTCCATCCCAACACTCAGAACCTAGAAATTTATTTATTAGATATAAATAAAATTTCTGCACTTGCCTCGTGTAATTCTATCGGTAAACATTTGAAAGCTTTGTATAACTTCACAGAATGTTGTAAGAACCACGAAGGCATTATTTTATTGTGCTAACATTAAAAAGATAAACAAAGAACTTACTCAACAAAATTTCTGGAACTATTGTCCTTTATCTGCAGTAAAAGTATACATATCTTCGTGTTCCTGGAGCGCTTCATTGCTATTCTGCAACTTCGACAGTGTAGACTTCAGATCAATATTTTCTTGCTTCAGTCTTTCGAGTTCTGCTCCGAGCTCAATATTTTCTTGCTTCAGTCTCTGCACCTCTTCACTAAGACTTGATTTACTTTTCTGCAGAAAATAAAGATAAGTCATTGGAGATAACTCAGAAGACAAGAATAGATTTACTATAAGTGCTATGGTAAATAAATATGACACTTAATTCCTATGTATCTACATATCTAACACCTAAACTTTCTTTTTAACATTTATACCACCCAAATCTTTCATATCACATCAAAATTACCACATTTTAACTTTTAAAAAGAGAAATACACTTCTCATGAATTTGTAAGGTAGTATGTGTGTAAAATTTGAAGTTTAGGTGTTATATATGTAAATACATAGGAATTGAGTGGTGGGTATGTAAATCTTCCTAATAGAGAAGAACATAAAAAATCATAAGATGAAATGTAAAAAACAGCATATTTTCTCTTACCATATTTAAATTCATTGTGGGGGAGACCTGAGCTTTCCCTAGCATGTATGGGGCAGATAGCAACACTTCTTTTATGAAATCATTGGCTGCCAAGTCATGAATTCCCATATTTTCATAGCTCCAGAATGCACCAAATGTACCCATGAATCCTTCATGGCATAAGAATGTTATCTGCACTTCACCTTTAGACCTAATAAAAAACAAAATTACCAGAGAAAAACCCTATAAGGTGACAATGGATTAAAAATAAACCTCCATTGCACTGCATTGTTTCTTATCTTTCCAATATGTTCAAATAAAAAAGCTTGGCTCTTCTTTTTTTAATATTGATTCATTTCATTTTGAAGTTATCTTATAAAGTATTACAAAAATGCATTCGATATCAGTTGGGGGGAAAAATCACTAAAATAAAGTTAGGTATACATTCGTACCACAATTCCTACATATTTAACACCTAAACATTGATTTCTGCATTTTTATAACACTTTGCATGAAAAAGTAAATGTAAAGATCACAGTTTAGGTGTTATACAACTAAATACATAAGAATTTTGAAGCATGCATGTAAATCTAAATGGCTAAGGTGAACTGTCCAAGATGGTTAATGAAGTAGGCACTAAATTAATTGAAATTTTGAATGAAGAGGAAATCATTCTCCCATAAATTAAAGCCTTCAAACAGTAAAATATCTGAATAGTTATGCAACAGATTTACATCTAGTAAAATAAGATGATACACTGGCTTCTTAACAGTTGCATTTCTAGACGTTTACCAATATTTTAACGCACGAGAAATCTTATCCATAGTCTTGGCATGGCCGCAAATGTAAGTTCCTCGAAAGAAGATCTTTTTCAGCCCAGATAGCTTTGCAACGAAGTAGGATATCTGCAAAGTATGACGATTAAAAATATGTTCATGATTTTGTTGATATTCATAATTGAAATGCAAAATTAAGGCAGAGGAACTGTAACAAACAGATGGAATGGATGCCTTGTTTCTTTCATTAAAAGAATAATATAATACACCCCAAATAAACCTGCATATAAAATTCAGAAGGCCCCAAAGGGAGGAAGTAGATGAATTTGTACCTTCTGTGGAATTACTCTCCTTATTATTTACTTTAATTCTATTTAATCCATGCTATATTTAGTCATAGTATAAAAAGGGTAATTCCTTAATTATAGGTATTTATGTTTATTCCATAATTATAGGAATTACTTAATGGGAAATTCCTTAATTATAGGTATTTATGTTTATTCCGTAATTATAGGAATTACTTAATTGTAGGAAGATTTCTTTCCTCTTTCTAGTTCCTGTACTCGCTTATTCATAGGTGAATTATCTATGTATTCATATGAGAAAAAGGATTATTCAAAATTCACATGGTATTAGAGCCATCAAAGGGAAGCCTCTCCTGCTCGGCTCGATCACGACCCTTCTCTCCTGCGATCGTCCTTGTCCGAGCGCTGCTCTAATTTGCGCGTGCCCAGATCGTCCGCGTCCAAGCACCGCTCTTCGTCCAATCGTCATATCGCGCCTCTCCGATCGTCCGCGTCCAAGCGTCTCTCCCGATCGTCCGAGCGCCTGTTCCGATCGTCCGCGTCCCGATCGACCACGACTCTCCCGACCGTTAGAGTCGCACATCCAAATCCGCGACTCTCCTCTCTCCGCTCTTCGACCGCATCTGCACCTGAGCGCCAACTCTTCTTCCGCGATCGAGCACAGCCCGTTCCAACCGTGCTCCTCGTCGGCGCAACCTCATCTCTGGTCATTCTGCTGACCACCTCTCCTCTCCAATGACTAAGTAAGGCCATGCCTGCAACTCCTCCTCCACTAGTGATGTCACTTCTAGCCACCCATCCGCGGCTGGGTCTCCATTACCAAGCAATTCAGACAATAATTATGTCCTCATCACCAGCCACACCGGCCAAAATTACCTCCAATGGTCGCAGTCAATCATGATGTTTGTATGCGACAAAGACAAAGATGACTTTCTCACTGGTGATGCTCCAGCTCCGATGACGACAGATCCGTCATACAAGACTTGGAAATCCAAANCCAGCCACAAACTCACCGGCCAAAATTACCTCCAATGGTCGCAGTCAGTCATGATGTTTGTATGCGACAAAGAAAAAGATGACTACCTCACTGGTGATGCTCCAGCTTCGATGACCACAGATCTGTCATACAAGACTTGGAAATTCGAGAATAATATGGTTATGGCCTGGCTTGTTAACTCGATGACACTTGATATTGGCGAAAATTTTCTTCTCTATGGCACGGCTGGGATGCTGCCCGTGACACCTATTCTAGTCCGGACCAATACAAGCGAACTATTTACTGTTGAGACCATTCTTCAAGACTTTCATCAAGATGATCTCTCAGTCACCCAATACTTCAATACTTTTACTCAGTATTGGCAACAACTAGATCTATTCGAAGTGTACCCTTGAAGTGTCCCGAAGACTCTGTCATATTTCGCCAAATCATAGAACAAAAACACACCTTCAAATTTCTTCTCGGCCTCAAATCTGAGTTTGACCAGACTCGCTCACAGATTTTGAATTTGAAACCTCTTCCAACAATTCGTGAAATTTTCTCCGATATACGCCGCGAACNTTTCGTCAAATCATAGAACAAAAACGCACCTTCAAATTTCTTCTCGGCCTCAAATCTGAGTTTGACCAGACTAGCTCACGGATTTTGAATTCGAAACCTCTTCCAACAATTTGTGAAGTTTTCTTCGATATACGCCGCGAAGAGAGTCACCAAAAGCTCATGTTAGGTGCTTCCTTGTCCACTACAGCCCTCGAGGGGTCTGCACTTGCTGCTCAAATCCCATCCACAGACAACCGCCAACGCCATGGCCGCCCTTGGTGTGACAACTGCCGCTGTTCTGGCCATACTCGGGATACGTGTTGTCGGATTCATTGCAAACCCGCCAATGGGAAACCCAAACGGGATCATTGGGCAGCTGCCACCATCACCACCGAAGCCTCTCCAGGAACGAGCCCATTCAGCGAAGAACAAATTCATGCCCTCACTAGTAGCCTACTAGTGTGGCATCGGGTGTCACCGGCCTTGTTACCTATCAAGGTATTTCCCCATCCGCTTCGTCTTGGATTCAACCTCTTCTCGCCCCTGGATTGTTGACTCAGGCACCTCCGATCATATGACCGGGGATATCCCTTATTAATGAATTATCGGCCGTGTAATCCGACCCTTACTGTTCGGATTGCTGATGGATCGGCCTCCAAAGTTGTTGTTCTTGGTTCTGTCCGCATCTCTCCAGATTTTATTCCTCACTTTGTGCTTCATGTTCCTACTTTGGAATTGTATCTGATCTCTATTAGTAAAGCTCACTCATGATTGTCATTGTGTTGCTAAATTTTTTTCATATGTTTGTGAATTTCAGGATTTAAAGTCGGAGAGAATGATTGGCAGTGCTGAGTTGCGCAATGGTCTCTATCTCCTCAACAAACCCTCTGTCAGTCTAGTCTCACCCACCGGTTGTATTCCAGTATCGAGTTTGTCCTGCTTAAATCCGCTTAGTACATCTGTATTCCATTCCAGCGTTAATAATGATAGTGAAATCATGTTACTTCATTATCATTTAGGTCATCCCAATTTTATGTACCTTGGGAAACTATTTCCTCATTTATTTATTAATAAAAGTCCTTTTAATTGCAAATTTTGTCAACTTGCCAAAGACACTCATACTTCATTTCCTTGTTTATCATACAGACTCACTCGTCCATTTTCTCTGATCCATAGTGACGTCTAGGGTCCTTCTCGTGAAAAAAATATTTCTGGGGCCCAATGATTCGTGTCCTCTATTGATGATCATATACGGGTGACATGGATCTATCTTATGCGTGACAAATCCGAGGTAGAACCAATATTTCGTGCATTCTATCAAATGATACTCACTCAATTTGACACAAAAATCCAGGCTCTTAAAATAGATAATGCACGAGATTTTTTCAACACCTCCTTAGGAACTTTTCTTACTCAACATGGCATCCTTCACCTTGNCTACAGCCCTCGAGGGGTCTGCACTTGCTGCTCAAATCCCATCCACAGACAACCGCCAACGCCATGGCCACCCTTGGTGTGACAACTGCCGCCGTTCTGGCCATACTCGGGATACATGTTGTCGGATTCATGACAAACCCGCCAATGGGAAACCCAAACGGGATCATTGGGCAACTACCACGATCACCACCGAAGCTTCTCCAGGAACGAGCCCATTCAGCAAAGAACAGATTCATGCCCTCACCAGTAGCCTACTAGTGTGGCATCAGGTGTTACTGGCCTTGTTACCTATCATGGTATTTCCTCATCCGCTTTCGTCTTGAATTCAACCTCTTCTCGCCCCTGGATTGTTGACTCAGGTGCCTCCGATCATATGACCGGGGATATCCCTTATTAATGGATTACCGGCCGTGTAATCCGACCCTCACTGTTCGGATTGCTGATGGATCGACCTCCAAAGTTGTTGTTCTTGGTTCTGTCCGCATCTCTCCAGATTTATTCCTCACTTTTGTGCTTCATGTTCCTACTTTGGATTGTATCTGATCTCTATTAGTAAAGCTCACTCATGATTGTCATTGTGTTGCTAAATTTTTTCCATATGTTTGTGAATTTCAAGATTTAAAGTCGGAGAGAATGATTGGCAGTGCTGAGTTGCGCAGTGGTCTCTATCTTCTCAACAAACCCTCTGTCAGTCTAGTTTCACCCACCGGTTGTATTCCAGTATCAAGTCTGTCTTGCTTAAATCCGCTTAGTACATCTGTATTCCATTCCAGCGTTAATAATGATAGTGAAATCATGTTATTTCATTATCATTTAGGTCATCCCAATTTTATGTACCTTGGGAAACTATTTCCTCATTTATTTATTAATAAAAGTCCTACTTCTTTTAATTGCAAATATTATTAACTTGCCAAACACACTCATACTTCATTTCCTCGTTTATCATACAGACCCACTCGTCCATTTTCTCTGATCCATAGTGACGTCTAGGGTCCTTCTCGTGAAAAAAATATTTCTGGGGCCCAATGGTTCATGTCTTCTATTGATGATCACACACAGGTGACATGGATCTATCTTATGCGTGAAAAATCCGAGGTAGAACCAATATTTCGTGCATTCTATCAAATGATACTCACTCAATTTGACACAAAAATCCAGGCTCTTAAAACAGATAATGCACGAGATTTTTTCAACACCTTAGAAACTTTTCTTACTCAACATGGCATCCTTCACTTTGGCACGTGTTGATACTCCCCAACAAAATGGGTTTGCCGAGCGGAAAAATCGTTACTTGTTAAAGGTAGTCCGCTGTCTCATGTTTACCACATCGGTCCCTAAATGTTATTGGGGCGAGGCAACATTGATCGCTGCCTACCTCATAAATCGGATGCCCTCTCATATTCTGGGTTTCCGTAGTCCAATTGATGTCCTCCTTCGCTCCTTTCCAAATATCTGTACACTCTCTTCAGTTGTCCCTACCAAATTATTTGGTTGCTCCGTCTTTGTTCATATTCACAAACAACACCGCAGTAAATTAGACCCCAAATCTGTCAAATGCATATTCATAGG
>JXCR01112378.1:71526-85367 GCA_002079205.1 Phalaenopsis hybrid cultivar | reverse complement strand
GAGGGGATAATGCTTTCATATAAGTGTATGATGGAGTTTGGAATATATTTTTAATGTGATTAATTTTATTAAGTATGGATAATGTTGGGGAATCTGATGGAAGTACTTTTAGGGATTTAAAGTCTTTTGAGAGGCGAGGATTTTAGGATAGCTAAGCTCTACCAAGAGATTGTGCATTTTGGTTATGTTTTGGATGGCTGCTTTTTGTGTGAAGCATAATACTTTATATACAGAGATATGATTGGCGTAGTATTTTTTCGAAAGCTAATAATGATAGGAAAAATTTTCAGTTGTTACGGTTTGTGATGTAAATGTCTTGGCGTGAGGAAATGAAATAAAGAAGGATAGAAAGATTATGATAGATTTTATCAGAGTTGTTAAACTTAGGGAGAAAAACTAAATAAGAGAAAAATTTTGAAAATTAGAGCCAAGTTTGAGAATAATTGATGAGGACATAAGGTTAAAATAATTGCAAGAAATCACGCTAAATCAACTGTTTTCTAAACGCACAAACCAAACAGCTAGACAGATCAAGGGCGGAATAATCATTTATCCAGAAACAGCTGCAAATCAACAGTTTTCCAAACGCACAAACCAAACAACCAACCAGCTTATCTGGATAAGGTGTTAATCAACATCTTATTAGAATAAGTTGTTTATCTGGATAAGCTGCCCCAAACAGACCCTAAGTCTCGTTTTCCTCGTTGCGGGATATGTAGGCAAACAACGTGAAGCAATGCTTGTGAGTTGTTGGTGAATTCCTAAAAATTTCTCTTGTGAGTTGGAGAGACGAGCACCCGTGAGTTCCATGATGAGTGTAGTGCAATACATATATTTTTCCTCGTTTCATAGTAAATTTCTTGGTGTGGTGCGATTTCGTGGTTTTTTCTTGTTCTCAGGTTTTTCAACATTAATTTTTTATGTTATACTTTTTGGGTTTTATATTTTTGTGCTTCTATTTAATTGTTTGCTTCAGATCTCTCAAACCAGTGTTTTTTCTGCAATTCTAGAGAAGTAAATATCCCACAACAAATGGTATCACAAAGATTTTCTAATAATCTTTGATTCGTGTGGGATCAATGACTAACGAAGTAAAGTAATAAGTAAAAAAGTTAAAATGATACAAACTTTGCGTTTTGAAAAATACAAATTAAAAAATTACAGTCTCAAAAGAAACTGTGCTAGCCACTAGAAAGAATTACCAAGAAGTATGAACAGAAGACTAGAAGAATGAGAGGTGTTTGATCAACCCATACTAGATTTGAGCCATATTTCACTTTTCTCATTTGTCGCTTTCAACATTTTGAATGAGAAAACGATTGTAGATCCCACGACGGTACTAACAAGAATTTATGAGAAGCCTTCAAACTCAAATAAAGTTTTTCTAATGAAGAGATTGATTAATATGAAGATAATGGAGGAGCATTGAATAACTTCATCACTGTGACAAACCAGTTGCATTCTGTGAGAATCAAATTCAATGATGAGGTCAAGACACTGTTACTCCCATCTTTATTGTCCGATAGTTGGGATGGATTAATCATGAAAACTCTTCAGGTGAAAAGATGCTAACTTTGATGACATTGTGTGGTTAGTGTTGAATGAAGAAGTCTGCAAGAAGGTGAGCAATGAAACTTCAAATTCTGCATCAAATGTTGAAAACAAATGAAGGAAACAAGACAAAAACACAGGCAAGGGCAGATTTAAGTTCTAAAAAGGAAATTCCATGTTAGAGAAAAAAAAGATAGAGGAGAGTGTTAGAGCTTCGGGCAGAAAGGTCACATTAAGAAAGGTGAGCATCAAGTTCAATGACGAGATCAGGACATTGTTACTCCCATCTTTATTGTCCGATAGTTGGGATGGATTGATCACGATGGCAACTCTTCAGGTGAAATGAAGTTAACTTTGATGGCATTATGTGGTTAATGTTGAATGAAGAAGTCCGCAAGAAGGTGAGCAATGAAACTTCAAATTCTGCATCAAATGTTGAAAACAAATGAAGGAATCAAAACAGAAGCACAAGAAAAGGCGGATTTTAGTTCTAAAAAGGAAATTCCATGTTAGAGAAAAAAAAAAGATAGAGGAGAGTGTTAGAACTTCAGGAAGAAAGGTCACAAGGAGTGCAAAACTTCGAAGAAGACTGATGGTCGAGAACTATCTAAAAATTTCTCTAGAAATGTCTGCACATATTAAATTCAATGTGACTCTCTAGTTTTATTCCTGGATGGTACTTAACCTTGGATAGTATATTCAAGTCCCTCTTTTCATACTTGTCTAAATAAAGAAATTATTAAAAACTACACTCGGAGAAATCTAAGGAAGCATATTTGAGAGAAAGCAAGGGCTTTAGTATGTAGAAAAGGATGATATTAATATCAGATTGCCAAATATATCAGTCAAGAAGCTCAATGAAGTTAGATATATTCAATGTTTAAAGAGAGTTGAACTCGCTGAGCCAGTTTGCAAGGTCAGGGAATGTAACTATTTTTACAGGTTATTCGTGGAAAATGACTAAAGGGGCAATAGTGATGACTCGAGCCAACATTGAAGGTACTTTTTTACTTAATCAATAAGAAAGTTGAATACATTGATGTAGTTGGAACAAAGATTAATACAGGTCTTTAGTATCGTAAGTTTGGTTATATAAGTGAGAAATATATGAAGTCCCTACTTTCTAAGAACAAACTTCAAGATTTAAAGTCTATAGAAGTAAATTTTTGTGAAGATTGTGTATATGAGCAAAAGAATGTTACTGATATCAGAATTAGTTATAAAATCAGCGGAAACAAAAGCAAAATTTTATTGATATTGAATTAGGGTTACAAAACGACTCAAACTGAAAAGGAAAATACAACGATACGACTCGCCGGCTAGGACCGGAAAAAAAGATTTGAGACTGATGGCGGCGTCAGCAAAGTGGTTAGGGAGGGAGTCAGGATCGAAGGTTGTGGACTGGGTAAAGAGAGTGATTTGGGGGTTAGTACGTGGGCTGGCGAAGTGGGGACGGGTAGAAGAATGCAGGAAGTTTGGTGACCGGGTGCTGGGGTAAAGGATGGATGGTTGGATAGCCCTTGTGTGTTGCAAGAAAGGGGAGGCAAGGTACTGGGGTGAAGGCTGGATAGTTGGACAACAATAATATGATGCAGGAAAGAGCCCATAGGGTGTTGGGGTGGAGGCCAGAGGGTTGGACAGCAATAATTTCTTGCAGGAAGAGGCAGCAGAGTCTGGAATGTAGGTTGGATGGCTAGACAGCAAGGATGTCCTGCAGGAAAGAGGCGAAAGGGTGCTGTGTTGCAGGTTGGAGAGGCCAGCAGCTAAGGGAAGTGGAGGAAGTGCATGGAAAATGATAGAGGAAGTTACAACAACATCTCAGAACAGGATACAACCGAAGCACCACCAGTCGATAGATACGACCCTAGCAGAGAGAGTTGAAGTCTCCAAGGGGCATTCTGAAATAACAAGAAGCAAAAATTAACCTTAAGAAGCGAAACAACACATAAATAATAGCTAATATATAAAATGTGAATGGAAGATTTCTCCCTTTGAGGCGAAAACCAGAAAGAAAGGAGAAAGAAGCGGCAACAGGGAAATAAAGGAGGTGGGGAAAGGAAAGTAGGGGGGAGGGGGAGGTGTGAGCAGCAAATTCTGCATGTAGAAGGCCGACCAGTCCAGCAGAAGGTTGGACCAGATCTTCCCCAGGCCGGTTCAGACGAAACTCGCGTCCCTCACACATCCCGCCCACCTCCTGCACGCATCCCGCTCTCCTACCGCTCGCATCCCACGTACTGCACCCTGCTTCCATCCCAACCTCGCGACAGTTACTTTCTCAAAAAGTTGGTCAAATGCTAAGTCCAAAAAACTGGAGTTAGTGCATACTGATGCATGATGTCCCACTCTAGTTTAGGCTATTAAAGGTTCGCATGATCACATTAGAAAGGTACGAGTGTACTTTTTGAAACTCAAATTTGATATATTTGAGGTGTTTTAAGAAGTAGAAGATCATAGTGGAGAATGATACAAGTTTGAGCTGAAGTGTCTCAAATAAGATAATGATGGCGAATATCTTGATTAGAGATTCAGAAACTATTGTGCATCAAAAGGAATTAAAGGCGGGGTCAAAATTTTAAGGATATCGAAACAAAATAGTGTGGTTGAGCACATGAATATAACCATCACAGAGCGTGCTAAGAATATGAAGTTGAATGTAAGCTTGCCAAATCAGCTCTGAGCAGAAGCAGTTAACGCTGCAGATTATCTGATAAATCGCGACTCGTCAGTACCTTTGAAGAGAGACTTACAGGAAAAAACCTAAGATAAATCTATCTCATATGAGAGTATTTGGTTATTCATCATTTGTTCATGTTGATGCGGAACCCAGATATAAGCTCAATTTAAAATCAGTCAAGTGCACTTTCATTGGATATGTTTCATTGGATATGAAAGAGATGAATTTAGATATAAGTTCTAAGATTAGCAAAATCAAAAATTTATTATGAGTAAGGATCTTATTTTCAATGAAATGAAAATGTATAAGGACAAAAACAAAAGTTAAGATTGTCCATCAATGAATTCTGAAGATTCTTTTAAATATGTTTGAGATAGAAGATTTTGATGATCAGAAAGATCAAGAAATGAGAGGTGCTCAATATGAAGAAGCATAAAAAGTTTCTCAGTCACTAGACTCACCTACTGGTGAAGTATGAAGGTCCAAAAGAATCAAATGACCAATACACAAATGTATTCTCCTTCTTTGTAGTATTTTTTGTCAACTGATATTGGTAAATTGGAGTACTATGAAAAAGCTACTCGAGTTGAAGACTCAAAGAGTGTGAGTTAATCATAGATGACGAGAAGCAATCACTTAAGTCAAATTAGACATAGGATTTGGCATAACCACCAGATGGCAAAAAGACACTGCACAACAAGTGGATCTACACTAAAAAAAGTCAAATGGTAGCAATCACTACAAAGGAAGACTTATGGAGAACGCTTTTCAACATAAGGAATAAGCGGACTACACTGAGATATGTAGTGAATATCACAACTATCAGAGTTGTGCTGAGCTTGGTAGCAGATGGAAATTTACAACTGAAATAGATGGATGTGAAGACAACTTTCTTACAAGGTGATCTAGAAGAGGAACAATAAAAGGTGCAACTGAAGAGATAAGACGTTTCAAATAAGGACGTTGTCTATAAATTGAAGAAGAGGCTTTATGATCGGAAGCAGATCTCAAGACATTGGTACTGAAGATTTGATAGGTTTATGTCAGATAATGGGTACATAAAATGGCAGCAATCCACCCNGATAGCTAAGCTCTACCAAGAGATTGTGCATTTTGGTTATGTTTTGGATGGCTGCTTTTGTGTGAAGCATAAAACTTTATATACAGAGATATAATTGGCGTAGTATTTTTTCGAAAGCTTATAATGATAGGAAAAAATTTCAGTTTTTACGGTTTGTGATGTAAATGTCTTGGCGTGAGGAGATGAAATAAAGAAGGATAGAAAGATTATGATAGATTTTATCAGAGTTGTTAAACTTAGGGAGAAAAACTAAATAAGAGAAAAAAATGTTGAAAATTAGAGACAAGTTTGAGAATAATTGATGAGGACATAAGGTTAAAATAATTGCAAGAAATCACGCTAAATCAACTGTTTTCTAAACGCACAAACCACACAGCTAGACAGATCAGGGGCGGAATGATCATTTATCCAGAAACAACTGCAAATCAGCAGTTTTCCAAACGCACAAACCAAACAACCAATCAGCTTATCTGGATAAGGTGTTAATCAACATCTTATTAGGATAAGTTGTTTATCTGGATAAGCTGCCCCAAACAGACCCTAAGTCTCGTTTTCCTCGTTGCGGGATATGTAGGCAAACAACGTGAAGCAATGCTTGTGAGTTGTTGGTGAATTCCTAAAAATTTCTCTTGTGAGTTGGAGAGACGAGCACCCGTGAGTTCCATGATTGCAGAGAGAGCTGAGTGTAGTGCAATACATATATTTTTCCTCGTTTCATAGTAAATTTCTTGGTGTGGTGCGATTTCGTGGTTTTTTCTTGTTCTCAGGTTTTTCAACATTAATTTATTATGTTATACTTTTTGGGTTTTTTATTTTTGTGCTTCTATTTAATTGTTTGCTTCAGATCTCTCAAACCAATGTTTTTTCTGCAATTCTAGAGAAGTAAATATCCCACAACAAATGGCATCACAAAGAGATTATCTAATAATCTTTGATTCGTGTGGGATCAATGACTAACGAAGTAAAGTAATAAGTAAAAAAGTTAAAATAATACAAACTTTGCGTTTTGAAAAATACAAATTGAAAAATTGCAGTCTCAAAAGAAACTGTGCTAGCCACTAGAAAGAATTACCAAGAAGTATGAACAGAAGACTAGAAGAATGAGAGGTGTTTGATCAACCCATACTAGATTTGAACCATATTTCACTTTTCTCATTTGTCGCTTTCAACATTTTGAATGAGAAAACGATTGTGAATCCCACGATAGTACTAACAAGAATTTATGAGAAGCCTTCAAACTCAAATAAAGTTTTTCTAATGAAGAGATTGATTAATATGAAGATAATGGAGGAGCATTGAATAACTTCATCACTGTGACAAACCAGTTGCATTCTGTGAGAATCAAATTCAATGATGAGGTCAAGACACTGTTACTCCCATCTTTATTGTCCGATAGTTGGGATGGATTAATCATGAAAACTCTTCAGGTGAAAAGATGCTAACTTTGATGACATTGTGTGGTTAGTGTTGAATGAAGAAGTCTGCAAGAAGGTGAGCAATGAAACTTCAAATTCTGCATCAAATGTTGAAAACAAATGAAGGAAACAAGACAAAAACACAGGCAAGGGCAGATTTAAGTTCTAAAAAGGAAATTCCATGTTAGAGAAAAAAAAGATAGAGGAGAGTGTTAGAGCTTCGGGCAGAAAGGTCACATTAAGAAAGGTGAGCATCAAGTTCAATGACGAGATCAGGACATTGTTACTCCCATCTTTATTGTCCGATAGTTGGGATGGATTGATCACGATGGCAACTCTTCAGGTGAAATGAAGTTAACTTTGATGGCATTATGTGGTTAATGTTGAATGAAGAAGTCCGCAAGAAGGTGAGCAATGAAACTTCAAATTCTGCATCAAATGTTGAAAACAAATGAAGGAATCAAAACAGAAGCACAAGAAAAGGCGGATTTTAGTTCTAAAAAGGAAATTCCATGTTAGAGAAAAAAAAAAGATAGAGGAGAGTGTTAGAACTTCAGGAAGAAAGGTCACAAGGAGTGCAAAACTTCGAAGAAGACTGATGGTCGAGAACTATCTAAAAATTTCTCTAGAAATGTCTGCACATATTAAATTCAATGTGACTCTCTAGTTTTATTCCTGGATGGTACTTAACCTTGGATAGTATATTCAAGTCCCTCTTTTCATACTTGTCTAAATAAAGAAATTATTAAAAACTACACTCGGAGAAATCTAAGGAAGCATATTTGAGAGAAAGCAAGGGCTTTAGTATGTAGAAAAGGATGATATTAATATCAGATTGCCAAATATATCAGTCAAGAAGCTCAATGAAGTTAGATATATTCAATGTTTAAAGAGAGTTGAACTCGCTGAGCCAGTTTGCAAGGTCAGGGAATGTAACTATTTTTACAGGTTATTCGTGGAAAATGACTAAAGGGGCAATAGTGATGACTCGAGCCAACATTGAAGGTACTTTTTTACTTAATCAATAAGAAAGTTGAATACATTGATGTAGTTGGAACAAAGATTAATACAGGTCTTTAGTATCGTAAGTTTGGTTNAAATTCTGCATCAAATGTTGAAAACAAATGAAGGAAACAAGACAGAAACACAGGCAAGGGCAGATTTAAGTTTTGAAAAGGAAATTCCATGTTAGAGAAAAAAAGATAGAGGAGAGTGTTAGAGCTTCGAGTAGAAAGGTCACATTAAGAAAGGTAAGCATCAAGTTCAATGACGAGATCAGGACATTGTTACTCCCATCTTTATTAGTTGGGATGGAGTGATCACGATGGCAACTCTTCAGGTGAAATGATGTTAACTTTGATGGCATTGTGTGGTTAATGTTGAATGAAGAAGTCCGCAAGAAGGTGAGCAATGAAACTTCAAATTCTGCATCAAATGTTGAAAACAATTGAAGGAATCAAAACAGAAGCACAAGCAAAGGCGGATTTTAGTTCTGAAAAGGAAATTCCATGTTAGAGAAAAAAAAAAGATAGAGGAGAGTGTTAGAACTTCAGAAAGACATGTCACAAGGAGTGCAAAACTTTGAAGAAGACTGATGGTCGAGAACTATCTAAAAATTTCTCTAGAAATGTCTGCACATATTAAATTCAATGTGACTCTCTAGTTTTATTCCTGGATGGTACTTAACCTTGGATTAGTATATTCAGGTCTCTCTTTTCATGCTTGTCTAAATAAAGAAATTTTTAAAAACTACACTTGAAGAAATCTAAGGAAGGCATATTTGAGAGAAAGCAAGGGCTTTAGTATGTAGAAAAGGATGATATTAATATCAGATTGCCAAATATATCAGTCAAGAAGCTCAATGAAGTTAGATATATTCAATGTTTAAAGAGAGTTGAACTCGCTGAGCTAGTTTGCAAGGTCAGGGAATGTAACTATTTTTACAGGTTATTCGTGGAAAATGACTAAAGAGGCAATAGTGATGACTCGAGCCAACATTGAAGGTACTTTTTACTTAATCAATAAGAAAGTTGAATCCATTGATGTAGTTGGAACAAAGATTAATACAGGTCTTTAGTATCATAAGTTTGGTCATATAAGTGAGAAATATATGAAGTCCCTACTTTCTAAGAACAAACTTCAAGATTTAAAGTCTATAGAAGTAAATTTTTGTGAAGATTGTGTATATGAGCAAAAGAATGTTACTGATATCAGAATTAGTTATAAAATCAGCGGAAACAAAAGCAAAATTTTATTGATATTGAATTAGGGTTACAAAACGACTCAAACTGAAAAGGAAAATACAACGATACGACTCGCTGGCTAGGACCGGAAAAAAAGATTTGAGAGTGATGGCGGCGTCAGCAAAGTGGTTAGGGAGGGAGTCAAGATCGAAGGTTGTGGACTGGGTAAAGAGAGTGATTTGGGGGTTAGTACGTGGGCTGGCGGNAATTTTATTGATATTGAATTAGGGTTACAAAACGACTCAAACTGAAAAGGAAAATACAACGATACGACTCGCCGGCTAGGACCGGAAAAAAAGATTTGAGACTGATGGCGGCGTCAGCAAAGTGGTTAGGGAGGGAGTCAGGATCGAAGGTTGTGGACTGGGTAAAGAGAGTGATTTGGGGGTTAGTACGTGGGCTGGCGANAGGCAAGGTACTGGGGTGAAGGCCGGATAGTTGGACAACAATAATATGATGCAGGAAAGAGCCAATAGGGTGTTGGGGTGGAGGCCAGAGGGTTGGACAGCAATAATTTCTTGCAGGAAGAGGCAGCAGAGTCTGGAATGTAGGTTGGATGGCTAGNGGGCTGGCGGAGTGGGGACGGGTAGAAGAATGCAGGAAGTTTGGTGACCGGGTGCTGGGGTAAAGGATGGATGGTTGGATAGCCCTTGTGTGTTGCAAGAAAGGGGAGGCAAGGTACTGGGGTGAAGGCTGGATAGTTGGACAACAATAATATGATGCAGGAAAGAGCCAATAGGGTGTTGGGGTGGAGGCCAGAGGGTTGGACAGCAATAATTTCTTGCAGGAAGAGGCAGCAGAGTCTGGAATGTAGGTTGGATGGCTAGACAGCAAGGATGTCCTGCAGGAAAGAGGCCAAAGGGTGCTGTGTTGCAGGTTGGAGAGGCCAGCAGCTAAGGGAAGTGGAGGAGGTGCATGGAAAATGATAGAGGAAGTTACAACAACATCTCAGAGCAGGATACAACCGAAGCACCACCCGTCGATAGATACGATCCTAGCAGAGAGAGTTGAAATCTCCAAGGGACATTCTGAAATAACAACAAGCAAAAACTAACCTTAAGAAGCGAAACAACACATAAATAATAGCTAATAGATAAAATCTGAATGGAAGATTTCTCCATTTGAGGCANGTCCTGCAGGAAAGAGGCGAAAGGGTGCTGTGTTGCAGGTTGGAGAGGCCAGCAGCTAAGGGAAGTGGAGGAAGTGCATGGAAAATGATAGAGGAAGTTACAACAACATCTCAGAACAGGATACAACCGAAGCACCACCAGTCGATAGATACGACCCTAGCAGAGAGAGTTGAAGTCTCCAAGGGGCATTCTGAAATAACAAGAAGCAAAAATTAACCTTAAGAAGCGAAACAACACATAAATAATAGCTAATATATAAAATGTGAATGGAAGATTTCTCCCTTTGAGGCGAAAACCAGAAAGAAAGGAGAAAGAAGCGGCAACAGGGAAATAAAGGAGGTGGGGAAAGGAAAGTAGGGGGGAGGGGGAGGTGTGAGCAGCAAATTCTGCATGTAGAAGGCCGACCAGTCCAGCAGAAGGTTGGACCAGATCTTCCCCAGGCCGGTTCAGACGAAACTCGCGTCCCTCACACATCCCGCCCACCTCCTGCACGCATCCCGCTCTCCTACCGCTCGCATCCCACGTACTGCACCCTGCTTCCATCCCAACCTCGCGACAGTTACTTTCTCAAAAAGTTGGTCAAATGCTAAGTCCAAAAAACTGGAGTTAGTGCATACTGATGCATGATGTCCCACTCTAGTTTAGGCTATTAAAGGTTCGCATGATCACATTAGAAAGGTACGAGTGTACTTTTTGAAACTCAAATTTGATATATTTGAGGTGTTTTAAGAAGTAGAAGATCATAGTGGAGAATGATACAAGTTTGAGCTGAAGTGTCTCAAATAAGATAATGATGGCGAATATCTTGATTAGAGATTCAGAAACTATTGTGCATCAAAAGGAATTAAAGGCGGGGTCAAAATTTTAAGGATATCGAAACAAAATAGTGTGGTTGAGCACATGAATATAACCATCACAGAGCGTGCTAAGAATATGAAGTTGAATGTAAGCTTGCCAAATCAGCTCTGAGCAGAAGCAGTTAACGCTGCAGATTATCTGATAAATCGCGACTCGTCAGTACCTTTGAAGAGAGACTTACAGGAAAAAACCTAAGATAAATCTATCTCATATGAGAGTATTTGGTTATTCATCATTTGTTCATGTTGATGCGGAACCCAGATATAAGCTCAATTTAAAATCAGTCAAGTGCACTTTCATTGGATATGTTTCATTGGATATGAAAGAGATGAATTTAGATATAAGTTCTAAGATTAGCAAAATCAAAAATTTATTATGAGTAAGGATCTTATTTTCAATGAAATGAAAATGTATAAGGACAAAAACAAAACTTAAGATTGTCCATCAATGAATTCTGAAGATTCTTTTAAATATGTTTGAGATAGAAGATTTTGATGATCAGAAAGATCAAGAAATGAGAGGTGCTCAATATGAAGAAGCATAAAAAGTTTCTCAGTCACTAGACTCACCTACTGGTGAAGTATGAAGGTCCAAAAGAATCAAATGACNGGGGGGGGGGGGGGGAGCAGCAAATCCTGCATGTAGAAGGCCGACCAGTCCCTCACACATCCCGCTCACCTCCTGCACGCATCCCGCTCTCCTACCGCTCGCATCCCACGTACTGCGCCATGCTTCCATCCCAACCTCGTGACAGTTACTTTCTCAAAAAGTTGGTCAAATGCTAAGTCCAAAAAACTGGAGTTAGCGTATACTGATGCATGATGTCCCACTCTAGTTCAGGCTATTAAAGGTTCCCATGATCACATTAGAAAGGTACGAGTGTACTTTTTGAAACTCAAATTTGATATATTTGAGGTGTTTTAAGAAGTAGAAGATCATAGTGAAGAATGATACAAGTTTGAGCTGAAGTATCTCAAATAAGATAATGATGGCGAATATCTTTATTAGAGATTCAGAAACTATTGTGCATCAAAAGGAATTAAAGGCGGGGTCAAAATTTTAAGGATATCGCAACAAAATAGTGTGGTTGAGCACATGAATATAACCATCACAAAGCGTGCTAAAAATATGAAGTTGAATGTAAGCTTGCCAAATCAGCTTTGAGCAGAAGCAGTTAACGCTACACATTATCTGATAAATCGCGACTCGTCAGTACCTTTGAAGAGAGACTTACAGGAAAAAGCCTAAGATAAATCTATCTCATATGAGAGTATTTGGTCATTCATCATTTGTTCATGTTGATGCGGAACCCAGATATAAGCTCAATTTAAAATCAGTCAACTGCAGTTTCATTGGATATGAAAGAGATGAATTTAGATATAAGTTCTAAGATTATCAAAATCAAAAATTTATTATGAGTAAGGATCTTATTTTCAATGAAATGAAAATGTATAAGGACAAAAACAAAACTTAAGATTGTCCATCAATGAATTCTGAAGATTCTTTTAAATATGTTTGAGATAGAAGATTTTGGTGATCAGAAAGATCAAGAAATGAGAGGTGCTCAATATGAAGAAGCACAAAAAGTTCCTCAGTCACTAGACCACCTACTGGTGAAGTATGAAGGTCCAAAAGAATCAAACGACCAATACACAAATGTATTCTCCTTCTTTGTAGTATTTTTTGTCAACTGATATTGGTAAATTGGAGTAACATGAAAAAGCTACTCGAGTTGAAGACTCAAAGAGTGTGAGTTAATCATAGATGACGAGAAGCAATCACTTAAGTCAAATTAGACATAGGATTTGGCATAACCACCAGATGGCAAAAAGACACTGCACAACAAGTGAATCTACACTAAAAAAAGTCAAATGGTAGCAATCACTACAAAGGAAGACTTATGGAGAACGCTTTTCAACATAATGAATAAGCGGACTACACTGAGATATGTAGTGAATATGACAACTATCAGAGTTGTGCTGAGCTTGGTAGCAGATGGAAATTTACAACTGAAATAGATGGATGTGAAGACAACTTTCTTACAAGGTGATCTAGAAGAGGAACAATAAAAGGTGCAACTGAAGAGATAAAACGTTTCAAATAAGAACGTTGTCTATAAATTGAAGAAGAGGCTTTATGATCAGAAGCAGATCTCAAGACACTGGTACTGAAGATTTGATAGGTTTATGTCAGATAATGGGTACATAAAATGGCAAGCAATCCACTATTGCTTCATCAAATATCTTGGTAATTGTTATATTGAGCTTTTATTATATGTGAATAACATGATGATTGCAGGAGCATATATGGAGAAGATCAAATACATAAAGGAGCAATATCAAAGGAGATTGAGATGAAGGAATAGGTCCAATCAAGAAAATTTTCAATACGAGAATCAACGAGTATATGAGTGTAGGTATGATGAAGAGTATTTTGAGAAAGTCCTACATATGTTCAACATGAGTAAGAAAAAGCTCAAATCAAACTTGAATAATAGTGAATTTAAAAGAACCGAGCTTAAACAATATCCCAGATGCTCAAATCAAGCTCAATCGTACTTCAAAAGGCTTTGAGTAATCAAGCTTGAGTTTGAATAGGCTCCAACATGGCTCAACTCGGTTTGTTTTCAGCATTGGCTACTTCACTCCATAATCCACACTCTTAATTCCACTCATACATATACATTAGAACACACTCTACTTCTCAATCTAATATTGTCTTACTATCCACACGAATAATTCTCTCAACTGCATAGATAACTCCCTTAGCGTTGAAACTGCTTCCAAATTGAACCTGATGGATCGTCGCACCGCGACACTTAGTTTGGTAGTGCAAAAGCACTACATACACATTTTATGGATTAATTTAAGAAGGTATAGCGCTGTCAAG
>JXCR01112378.1:51843-67260 GCA_002079205.1 Phalaenopsis hybrid cultivar | reverse complement strand
ATGATGCATTCACTAAATTAGCATTAATTAGCCAAAAACATACCTCGACCATACTAACACCAGAACCAATATTGACAAGTAGATATGGAAATAAGCTATCTTCACTAAGTTCAGTTGTTAATTTACCATCATCAGCTTTAGAAGAATCATCATGGAATTGCTGTGTAATTATTATAAGACAACCATGTATAAGAATAAATTTAATGGAATTTGTATCAATGTATGTCAAAAATGACACAAATAATGCCAGTTCTATAGGATGGAATGAATATGAAAGCCATCATTGCCAAAAGAAATTCTAACATGTCTCTTAAGTAATCACCATTTACCATTAAAAAATATTAAATTTTGTAGTTTTTGTGAGCGGAAAATTTATTATTTCGCATCAATTCCTNGGTAATACTTTGGACATCATCATTTGACCGCAAGAGAATTGATGGAAAGTAGACACTATTTAAAGGCATTCAGAACAGATGGCATGTTTTATAAATTCTTAAAGTTAATAAAAAACCGTTCTTTCATTTGATACTAGAATGAAACTATCCACAACATATCATGCATGTCTTCCCTTTCTTTAGAATCAAATTTATGGACCAATTAAAAAAATATCTATATTTATATGATGAAGTTCATTAACAGATATAAATGGTTTGCAACCCTTGCTCACTATGAAGCAGCTCATCTCAAACAAATAAAATTAAACCCTAATTCTTTCTCAAATGAAATTTAGAATAAAAGGCCCAAAATAATTCCCAAACTATTCATATATGACCAATTTACTCTCAAAGTACTACGTTTCTCTAATTCAAACACTCAACTATACAAAATTAATCCCACATGGACACAAAATTAATTCCAATTTAATCTCACGACTATAAAAAATTAAGCTCATGTTAGTTTCTAGCCCAAATTTGATATAAACAGGAGTCAAAATCAACGAGCAAATTACAATAAATATGTGGGAAAGCCCAAGATTGGGCTAATTTGATTAATATCAAAGTATACAAACAAGATACAAGGAAATATTATCAATTTGAGTGGTAGATTGTCTCTCCACAAACCCTAGACGCCACTAAGGACACAAAGAAAAGAAAACTACAGCGAATCAAAACACACCACAAACCCTAGCCAATTAGCTCAAATAAATACTCTCCCCTTGGATCTCCCGTCAGCAGGAGCAAGCATATCAAACTCTTACACGAGTTGACCCAAACCCAAATACTTGTCGGGTTTGAATATCCACTGTTGAAACCCTTTGCTATGATGGATCGTAAGGTCTTCTGAGCCCAAAGGCCAAAAGGCTTGGTTCATTAGCACCTATCTAGGATTTAACTAGTGGAAACTTTGTCCATGGTACATTAGCACCTGAGAGCTAAATGCGATTGAGTCATTGTATGAGTCGATAAAATTGAGTTGCTCAAAAAAGAATCACCATGACTAAAAACTTGTCAAGGTGGGTTTTCTTCAATCACAGAGACCAAAATGGTGGGTTGTAGGTTATTTGTATGACCTTCGAGTCTATCTATAGCTTCATAAAGTCAACCATGATATAGTCAGTGCTGCAAAGAGGCTGCCTGTTGAATTAGGGTAGAGTTGTCAAATAGAATGGTAAAATTCAATTTGATCATTGATAATCCCATGATCCTTGACCTTCTAAGAGGTCTCAACAATCACTAAATGTTGTTTAAAAAAAATTTAAAGCACAAAACCCTTCGAAAAAAAAGTTCATTATTTTTAAAAGAAAGTCCTTGGAAAATCTTAATCATTTTTGTTTAAAATTTTTCAAAAGCTAGTGCAAAGCAAGAATTGCTNAATGGTAAAATTCAATTTGATCATTGATAATCCCATGATCCTTGACCTTCTAAGAGGTCTCAACAATCACTAGATGCTGTTCAAAAATAAATTAAAGCACAAAACCCTTTGAAAAGAAAAAGTTCATTATTTTTTAAAAGGAAGTCCTTGGAAAATCTTAATCATTTTTGTTTCAAATTTTTCAAAAGCTAGTGCAAAGCAAGAATTGCCGAGAACATCTGGAAGAACATCAAACCTACAATTCAAAGAAAAACTATGAGGCAAAGTTTATAACTAAAATCACAAACCACTTGGTTTGTTCAAACTCGCATCTTGATGAATAGAAGTATGCTAATCAAGACATCAGATCCAGTTATATCAATCAAACTCAATTTTCTTTGGAGCATTCAAAGATCTTGTTACTAAATGTAAAAAGAAAACATTGGTTTACAAAATAATGGCACAAAATCTCCATTCAATTCCAAATTATTATTGGAATATCAGATTACATCGATTAACTTGTTGCTACAACATGCATGGCTTGAAGTCAATTATTAAACTCAATTAAAATTTCGAATTTATATTATTCATAAATTAATCCAATTATCCTATTGACTCTTTCATTAAAATTCAAATTATTTAATCTAAACCTATACTGTGATACCACTTTTATAACGATCCTTCCTGAGACTTGGAATTAATTAGGATGAGAACGGAAGGTCAGACATTGAAAAGTATAATTCTGTTATTTTATTTCTATTACTGACAATTCAATATTCAAAATAATACATAAAAGAGCCACTAAAGAAAACAATAAAAATTAATAACTAAAAATTTGTACATTTCTTGTGGTTGTTCTCGCCTCCTATATATATTTACTCATCTTCCATTCATCATGTTTAAACGTTTAAAACCTAAAAATAATATTAAAACAACATAATGAGTTATTTAAAAATAATCCAAAAGTAATCGCACTTCTAAACTATTTAATTTAATGAAATGAATTCAATATGTACGGAGGTCTATAAAAAATCTTGTAATATGTTAGTCTTTCATATTTTTTAAGCAATTTGATATATGCTTATAAGCAATCTGATATTTGATAATGCATGCATTAATGATCTTTTCAAAATGAAAATACTAATCTTCTATAAATATTTACTTTAATATTACTTTTACATTATATTTACATGCATATTTGTCTCTGTGAAAATCATCATCAACAAAACATAACACAGACTTGGCCAATATTGCTCTATCGGTTCCCGTCGACTCAGCGGTTAGCAATCTACACACCGCAATTATCTAACATGGTAAGGCCCTTACCTGCCCCTGATCGATATTATCTTGTGGGCACAGCGGTTAGTAATGTAAACATTACAATTGTCTGAGGAGCCCAGTATAATGTAAACATTACTCGCCCTCGACCGATATTATTCTGTTGGCAAAGCGGTTAGTAATCTAGTCATCACAACAGTCCAGTGTGATAGAAAAAATCTACGCATTTGGGCACAACGACATTTTCTATCTGTACCATTAAGAGGTAAAATCCTCCCTTGAACAAGCACATACAATCATTCATATATAAGTTATTTTACTTTCATACATACATTATTTTGAAACATCTTTATCCAATCTACTAACATGCATATTTATTATTCCTCTGTTGTACAACTACCATCATGCATATCTAATATCATTCATACATCAATCTCATGCATATCTCTTATTTCTATCATGCATGTCATTTTTTATCATGTTTATCATAAGTATCTTTCCTATCACATATATTGTGCACATAATGTATATCATACATATCATGCATCTCATACATATCTTTAATGCATATCTATCATGTCTAGTAATATGAAGAATCTATTATAATATAATTTGACTGGAGTGCATCATGCATGTAATCAACAAGCACTTTGAAATAAAGACGATTGTCGAAATTTAGAAATGTAATTACTCACCTCAATTGCCACACTAAGTTCTCAATCTTGACTAATTAGTTGAACTNAAGAATCTATTATAATATAATTTGACTGGAGTGCATCATGCATGTAATCAACAAGCACTTTGAAATAAAGACAATTGTCGAAATTTAGAAATGTAATTACTCACCTCAATTGCCACACTAATTTCTCAATCTTGAATAATTAGTTGAACGTTTGATAACATTTATGTTGAATGTAATAATCTATAAAACATGATATTAAATTTTAAGATTAAAGCAATTTGTTAATCGAATTAACCTCTTAACTTAGAAATAACATACCAAATTTTTTACAAAGCCTTTTTACGAATAGCTTTCAAATGCTTGCCTTGAACCTGCCGAGTCAGACAAATTACCTAGAATCCAGAATAAACATTGGATTTAAAGATATCTTCGTTCATAAAGTAATTTAACCGAAAAAAAATAAATTTCTTATTTCAAATAAGCTTCTCGGCNTTTTAAGATTAAAGCAATTTGTTAATCGAATTAACCTCTTAACTTAGAAATAACATACCAAATTTTTTACAAGGCCTTTTTACGAATAGCTTTCAAATGCATGCCTTGAACCTGCCGAGTCAGACAAATCACCTAGAATCCAGAATAAACATTGGATTTAAAGATATCTTCGTTCATAAAGTAATTTAACAGAAAAAAAAAAAATTTCTTATTTCAAATAAGCTTCTCGGTACAGTCCACCTTTCTGAATCTGTCAAATATTTTTCCCTCTTCTTCCTATGTTCCAATAGCCTCTTTCCTTAGCTGATATTCTGCTAAAACCCCTACAATCTCCTCCTTCCCTTTGTTGAAATCGTCCTAAAACCCCTACAAAAACTCGCAAACCACTTACAACACTTTCAATACAAATTTGGCACCTCCGACGACCGTCGGAAATGAATAATACATAAAAAATGAGACAAACCTCAAAACTAAAGAGTGTGGAAGGACATTATNATATTCTGCTAAAACCCCTACAATCTCCTCCTTCCCTTTGTTGAAATCGTCCTAAAACCCCTACAAAAACTCACAAACCACTTACAACACTTTCAATACAAATTTGGCACCTCCAATGACTGTCAGAAATGAATAATACATACAAAATGAGACAAACCTCAAAACTAAAGTGTGGAAGGACATGAAAGTCTCAAACATCGCTAAAATCAAGTTTGCACTTTCAGATTTCATCCTGAAACTCGGATTCGTGGCCTACACCTCTCGACATGCCGCTCACCTTTTGTAGGTCGCGACTGCGGGTCACGNATTTCATCCTGAAACTCGGATTCGTGGCCTACACCTCTCGGCATGCCGCTCACCTTTTGTAGGTCGCGACTGCGGGTCACAGCTGTGCTCAACCCGCGATTTTTGCTACAGGAGCCGCGCGGGAGCCCTTCTCTCGAGCACGATCAAGACAAGGAAGGAGGGATGTGCAACGAAACCAAGCGGGGGAAAAGGTTCGAAGGCTATGTAATGGGGATTAACCCCACTTGATGCCATCCACAAAGTTATAATGCAGGGGGTAATGTTGTAGTGAATAGTAACCATGCATCATTAAAGATTTAATTATATTCAATTAAGTTAATTAAACATATTACTTCAATGTTTTATATCTCTCAATCTATTCATAATTAATATGTATGGAGTTTTGTATCAAAGTGCTCGATTTGAAGCGTAGAAGTTTATAAAATTATTTCGATTGAAATTCGAGGGATCCAAAATTTACTGTACATTTTCAGTTACAAAATTTTTTTATCAAATTTCTTAAAAATTGGTTATGACAAGGNATTTAATTAAGTTAATTAAACATATTACTTCAATGTTTTATATCTCTCAATCTATTCATAATTAATATGTATCGAGTTTTGTATCAAAGTGCTCGATTTGAAGCGTAGAAGTTTATAAAATTGTTTCGATTGAAATTCGAGGGATCCGAAATTTACTGTACATTTTCAGTTACCAAATTTTTTTATCAAATTTCTTAAAAATTGGTTATGACAAGTTTAGGAAATGAGGTAGGAATGGTTGGGATCTAGTGGAAATTTTTTTTGAAATTTAAGATTGGGATAAGAAAGACAACTCTAAAAAATATAGGGCTCACCGAGCTCTGATACAAAATGATACCAATCTAGGGCTCTTAGAAGGAGTTTGCGAAGCGAGTTTGACAGGGAGGAGGTAGAGAAATACTAAGGGAATGAAATTTTGGGGAATTGACGATATTTGGAAGGGGATAAACGATGTTCGACGACTGTCCCGACTGACAAATACCAAGGAAAATCATGAAGCAATGTGGCACAGATGTCGATGAGGGTGTTGACTAAAATTTTGGCATGAATAACAATGGAACAGTGAACCGAAATTGATAAAAGCAGNCGACGACTGTCCCGACTGACAAATACCAAGGAAAATCATGAAGCAATGTGGCACAGATGTCGATGAGGGTGTCGACTAAAATTTCGGCATGAATAACAATGGACCAGTGAACCGAAACTGATAAAAGCAATTTTCTTGTTGCAAACAACAGTTGGTTGCGAATTGATGTGATGGAGGCTGCCAGAGCATCCGAGAGAGATTACTACATCAATTCTATCATGCTACAGACACACCGTTTAAAATAAATTTAAGGATACAACACTCCAATAGAGATAACCAGGAGAAAATATTTCCAAATAATATAAACCAAATCAGAAATCTCTTCAAAATGNATCATGTTACAGACACACCGTTTAAAATAAATTTAAGGATACAACACTCCAATAGAGATAACCAGGAGAAAACATTTCCAAATAATATAAACCAAATCAGAAATCTCTTCAGAATGGAAAAAAAAAACATATAAATAGTTCTCCTACATTAAGGTAATTATTAAAATACTAATAAGGAGGGTCCCACAAGGCTAAGATAGCAGAGGGAACCAAGAAAAGCTAGACTAACACTGTAGCAGGGGTCGCAAGACCCTTCTCTGCTTCGATCTCACGATCAGAATCGCGTGAAGCAGAAATGCTCCTACGTCATAGGGCGCTTTAACAAGATCAATGTTCATACTTTCATTGGTCCACATATCAACTTTGTGATGCCTTCTTTCACATAGGCCATGCATTTCCTAGTATCGTTACCTTACATTTCATAGAGCCAGTGCATTGCAATCAATGCATGTGATTGTCAATAAGATAGAATATAAAATATATTTGCAAAATGCATGAGAAACGACGAGCAATATCATAATTAAAAATAGTTTTGGGAGGCCAAATATTTTCCAACATCATGAACATTATACCTTGAATCGACATTTGTCTAAGTCCCTCCACATTGATTAAAAAGATGCTTGTAAAATATATACATATCATAGTTCGACATAATGTTTTTGCACATGAAATAAATTTGAATCAACAAAAAATTAGAATAATGGTGATTTTTCTTAAGAGGCGACTAAAGAATTAGCAGAACAAACTTTTGAGTACATAATAGGAGATTTCAAAGTTGAGAAATTAACAATTTTTAATTTATTGGCGCATCAGAAGATACCTACAAGTGAAAATAGAACTATTTTGAATCATCGTCTAAAAGGAAGTGTTGAAGGTCACAATATAACTTCAAAAAATNAATAGAACTATTTTGAATCATCGTCTAAAAGGAAGTGTTGAAGGTCACAATATAACTTCAAAAAATAAAAAAATAAGAAACACCTTTATGGTCTTTGTCATAAGAAAATATAGAAACTTGGGGTAAGAAAAATATGAAGTTATAATAAAACTAACTACATTATATAGACATGGGTAAATNAAATAAAAAATAAGAAACACCTTTATGGTCTTTGTCATAAGAAAATATAGAAACTTGGGGTAAGAAAAATATAAATTTATAATAAAACTAACTACATTATATAGGCATGGGTAAAAAAAAGTTTTAATGGCAAAATTGTGCGTGAAAGAAATGAGAAAATTAAGATATATGTGCAAAAAAAATTAGAAAGAATAGAATTAACAATAATTTTATTAAATAGACAATAAGAGTAGTACCTATTGAGAATAACATGGATAAAATAAAGGAAGTTTGGATACATATAAAAAAGGGTAAAAAAAAGTATCATTAAAATGGGTGGAAAGATTTAACATGGATAAAATAAAATAAAAAGCAGNAGAGTAGTACCTATTGAGAATAACATGGATAAAATAAAGGAAGTTTGGATACATATAAAAAAGGGTAAAAAACAGTATCATTAAAATGGGTGGAATGATTTAACATGGATAAAATAAAATAAAAAGCAANGAAAACATCTTCATGTGAGAGAAGCCATTGTCGGATGTCTTTGTCACGACTCGCTTTGATAGCTTTGAATTATTCATGTTAGGAACCGCAGTCAGACAGTATTAACCTTTCATTTATATCATTTAATAATCGATCATAACTTTGAATAATAAAAAGAGTCACTAAAAAAATCCATAAAGTGCACTAAATATAAATCTAAATCATCCTAAGTATCAACATAGACTGAGAGTAAAACAATATCGCAAGCCAACTAAAAATAGTCCAATATTTCTTAAAANATTGCCAAAAGAAATTCTAACATGTCTCTTAAGTAATCACCATTTACCATTAAAAAATATTAAATTTTGTAGCTTTTGTAAGTGGAAAATTTATTATTCCGCATCAATTCCATAGAAAAACAACTAGAAGTTAAATAGAGAAGGATAGCTCCCTTATTGGAAAAACAATAATATTAGCCATAACTCCCATAATAAAATAAAGGAAACAAGAATTATGATATCTCAATACTAGATGATACTAAAAACATAAAATACTAATACTAAGAGAAACTCAATATCCAACACACCTCAAGTTGGAGAATGGATAACTGTCATGCCCAACTTGCTTAAAAGAACCTCAAAATAGGTCTGAACAATCCTTTGTTGAAGATATTCACTACTTGTTGAGCAGTAAGAATAAATGACATACAAATAGCTCCACAATCAATCTTCTCTTTTATGAAGAGTCTATCAAACTCCACATGTTGTGTGATCATGCTACACAATNACAGTCCTTTGGTGAAGATATTCGCTACTTGTTGAGCAGTAGGAATAAATGGCATACAAATAGCTCCACAATTAATCTTCTCTTTTATGAAGTGTCTATCAAACTCCACATGTTGTGTGATCATACTACACAAGATTTTATGCAACACTTGTGGTTGTTTTATCATCATTGTATAATTTCATTGGCATGTATATCAACATCTGCAACTCTTCAAGAATTCTTCTCAACCATAACATCTCACATACTCCATTAGCCATAGCCATAACTCCCATAATAAAAAAAAGGAAACAAGAATTATGATATCTCAACACTAGACGAAACTAAAAACACAGAATACAAATACTAAAAGAAACTCAATATCCAACACAACTCCTCAAGTTGAAGCATAGATAACTGTCATGCCCAACTTGCTTAAGAGAACCCCAAAATTAGGTTTGAACAGTCATTTGGTAAAGATATTTGCTACTTGTTAAGCAGTAGGAATAAATGACATACGAATAGCTCCACGATCTATCTTCTCTTTTACAAAGTGTTTATCAATCTCCACATGTTGTGTGATCATGTTGCACAAGATTTTATGCAACACTTGTGGTTGCTTTATCGTCATTGTATAATTTCATTGGCATGTATATCAAAATCTGCAACTCTTCAAGAATTCTTCTCAACCATAACATCTCACATACTCCGTTAGCTGTAGCCACAACTCCCATAATAAAATAAAGGAAACAAGAATTATGATATCTCAATACTAGATGATACTAAAAATAGATAATACTAATACTAAGAGAAACTCAATGTCCAACACAACTACTCTAGTTGGAGCATAGATAACTGTCATGCCCAACTTGCTTAAAAGAACCTCAAAATTAGGTTTGAACAGTCCTTTGGTGAAGATATTCGCTACTTGTTGAGCAGTAGGAATAAATGGCATACAAATAGCTCCACAATCAATCTTCTCTTTTATGAAGTGTCTATCAATCTCCACATGTTGTGTGATCATGCTACACAAGATTTTATGCAACATTTGTGGTTGTTTTATCATCATTGTATAATTTCATTGGCATGTATATCAACATCTGCAACTCTTCAAGAATTCTTCTCAACCATAACATCTCACATACTCCGTTAGCTGTAGCCACAACTTCCATAATAAAATAAAGGAAACAAGAATTATGATATCTCAATACTAGATGATACTAAAAACAGATAATACTAATACTAAGAGAAACTCAATGTCCAACACAACTACTCAAGTTAGAGCATAGATAACTATCATGCCCAACTTGCTTAAAAGAACCTCAAAATTAGGTCAGAACAGTCCTTTGGTGAAGATATTCGCTACTTGTTGAGCAACAGGAATAAATGGCACACAAAAAGCGCCACAATCAATCTTCACTTTTATGAAGTGTATCAATCTCCACATGTTGTGTGATCATGTTGCACAAGATTTTATGCAACGCTTGTGGTTGCTTTATCATCATTGTATAAATTCATTGGTATGTATATCAACATATGCAACTCTTCAAGAATTCTTCTCAACCATAACATTTCATATACTCCATTAGATAGCCTTCTATTCTGTCTTAGCACTACTGCATACATCCACATTTTATTTCTTATTTATCCATGTGACTAGGTTTCCCCTAGAAGTTGATCTCATGTCAATAACTGAGTCTACCCAATCTGCATCAGTGTACATTGCTATGTTTTTTATGTTGTCTTCTGAAAGAGTAAACTTTTATCTGGTGTACTTTTTAGATATCCGAGAATATTGCTAACTGCTTCAAGGTGTTTCTCATAGGACGAATGCATAAAATGACATATCAAACTCACAACAAAGGCAATATCGGGTTGTATATGTGATAATAATACTGATTTCCTCACTCATTTAAGTTTCCTTGAGAGGATTGTCGACAGCTAAAAAGTTTTGGGGGGGGTTGCCCGTAAGAAGCTGTCGGTCGCCTGAAGAGTTGATAAACACAAGACTTGAGGATGATATATATAATTTTAGAAAAAATATGAAATCAAACTGACATCATATTTTCACAGTTTAAATGAAAGAGCGCTCTACCTCAAATCATGTATCTATCCCGAGGGATAAACACAAGACTTGAGAATGAGACTCGATCAAATAAACTAAGAAACATATGACGTCCGTTTGGTCTGCGAAACCGTTTTATTTGCCGACAAATTCTCCTATTTAATACAAAGAATTAAATAGGGTTTATTTTAGGTTGGGTTCGGAAAAACTTCTTATAAGGGCAAACCCATATAGTTAATTACATCTTAAATGACCGAAGTCACCTAAGAAAACTCTCGATAAAAATCAGGGGATATCATTTTCAAAGAGGTCAAAATGATAGGACTTTTCAACGAAATCGGACGAAGAGGTGTGAAAGGGGAAATGCTCGAACCTTGGACAATGTTGAGGAATCCAAATGAAGAGAAACTAGGAGAGACCACAAATCCTGAGGAAAACCTCAGTGACTTCCCAGTCTATCCTATGATTTGGCTCCAGCTTTGAGAAGAGATTATTACAATGTTTCGTCTTGCCAATTTTATTTAATTAGGGTTTATATTTGTGTGACATTGTCACACAAATTACCTAGAAGATATGAGGGTTTACGTCGTATCGGACGACGACCTCGGAACCTAGAACGAGTTAGGGCTTAAATCGTACAGCAGAGCTATACGAATGCCTAAAAAAAAAGGTGGAGGATTTATGTTGCGCTAGGCAGACAACCTCGAAATCCTATGTATTGTTGTTTAATTTCTAGGAAAAGGAATAGCGCTAGAGGCAAACAACCTCGAAAACCTATGGATTGTTGTTTAATTTCTAGGAAAGGGAATGAGTTTTGCTGGGGAAGACATGTTCTGCTGTTGAAGATGGTCGTGCTGCCCACTGCGCTAGCTCCAAATTCCTCGACGTGACGAGTTTAAGTTTTCTAGGGTATCCAGTTATAGTGTTAAATCAAACGGTCCTATGGTTGTAGTCCTCTAAACATCTTATGTAAAAGGAAACATGCTTGAAGCTATAAAATATAAAATGTGCGATGCAGGAACAAACAATAGAATGCACGTGGAACAGTAGTAGGCAAAAACATGAGCAGTATAACATGCTATACATGCAGAACAGTAGCATGTAGAAACAGAACAAGTGTAACATGCTATACATGAAGAACAGTAGCAGGTAAAAACATGACAAGTGTAACATGCTATACAGGGAGAACAGTAGCAAGTAAAAACATGAGTAATATGACATGCTATACAGGAAGAACAACAGCAGGTAGAAACAAGAAAATAAAGTACTGAAAAATGCAAAGCAAACCTGTACGCCCGTGAGATCCGATGTTCCTTAAGTATAGCAAGCCTAAATGCATCTCAAAAAAGCAAAGTCTGGAAGAAAACGTCATCCAGGAAATCCGAGGAAAAACGGGAAAAAACTCGAGAAAATCAACGAAAAAGACTCAAGTAAAAGAAAATCCTCAAAACTCCTAGGGAAATCCCGAAAAAAAGGAAAGGTAACACGAGTGTCCTGTCCCAAAACTTTGATAAAACAAGAAGAAAATTTGGGTGAGGGGGACCGCAAGCACTCGTATGGGACTAGGCTCAGTTGTATATTTATTCTCGAGGGTCCAAGAAGGTTACTCGGTCACCCGAATGTATAGAACTCGCCACTCGTCTTGAAGGGTGTCTTGAACATCACTTAGAGGGCTACTTCCCAGCCTAAACAGGTATTCGTCAAGTGGACAACCAACTTTAAAACGTATTTTAAAAATTACGTTTTTGACATACACAAAAATTTTAAACATGCAAATAAGAGTTATCAATTTTTGTTTCGTAGAAAAGTATGTTTTCGTTTGAAAATGGTTTATGAAAACTTATCTTTTTTTTTAAAAAAAAATTTTGTTGTCCACGAGTCGATTACACTGTCAGACATAGGACTACCAACAACCTGAGGAGGTTCGAGCCAACTCCAGCTAGACTTATGTCGGTGAAGGATGTCATATCCTATTGTTCATCAAATGCCTGGATCTTGATGTTATAGGATAGGAAATCTTTCTGTNTGAGGATGAGACTCGATCAAATAAACTAAGAAAGATATGACATCCGTTTGGTTTGCGAAACCGTTTTATTTGTCGACAAGTTCTCCTATTTAATACAAAGAATTAAATAGGGTTATTTTAGGCTAGGTTCGGAAAAGCTTCCTATAAGAGCAAACCCCTATAGTTAATTACATCTTAATGGCCAAAGTCACCTAAGAAAATTCTCGATAAAAATCAGGGGATATCATCTTCAAAGAGGTCAAAAGGATAGGACTTTTCAACGAAATCGGATGAAGAGGTGTGAAAGGGGAAATGCTCGAACCTGGAACAATGTTGAGGAATCCGAATGAAGAGAAACTAGGGGAAGTCACGGATCCTGAGGAGAACATCGGTGACTTCCCAGTTTATCCTATGATTTGGCTCCAGTTTTGAAAAGAGATTATTACAATGTTTCATCCTGCTAATTTTATTTAATTAAAGCTTATATTTGCGTGACAGGGTCACACAAATTGCCTAGAAGATATGAGGGTTTACGTCGTACCGAACGACAACCTCGAAACCTAGAACGAGTTAGGGCTTAAATCGTACAGCAGAGCTATACGAATGCCTAAAGAAAAAGATAGAGGATTTATGTTGCGCTAGGCAAACAACCTCGAAATCCTATGGATTGTTGTTTAATTTCTAGGAAAAGGAATGATTTTGTTGGGGAAGACATGTTCTGCTGTTGAAGAAGGTCGTGCTGCCCACTGCGCTAGCTCCAAGTTCCTCGACGTGACGAGTTTGAGTTTTCTAGGGTGTCTAGTTATAGTGTCGAATCAAACGGCTCTATGGTTGTAGTCCTCTAAACATCCTAAGTAAAAAAAAAAAACATATTTAAAGTTATAAAATATAAAGTGTGCGATGCAGGAACAAGCAATAGAATGCACGTGAAACAGTAGTAGGCGAAAGCAGGAGCAGTACAACATGCTATACATGAAGAACAGTAACAGGACAAGTGTACTATACAGTACAGTAGCAGGTAGAAACATGATAAATGTAACATTCTTTACAGTACGGTAGCAGGTAGAAACAGAAAAATTATAACATGCTATACAGGAAGAACAACAGCAGGTAGGAACAGGACAAATATAATATGCTTTACAGTACGGTAGCAGGTAGAAACAGAAAAATTATAACATGCTATACAGGAAGAACAACAGCAGGTAGGAACAGGACAAGTGTAACATGCTTTTACAGTACGGTAGCAGGTAGAAACAAGAAAATTAAGTGCTGTAAAATGTAAATCAAACATGTACGCCCGTGAGATTCGATGTTCCTTAAGCATAGCAAGCCTAAATGCATCTCAAAAGCAAAGTCCGGAAAAAAAACGTCATCCAAGAAAGCCGAGGAAAAGCGGAAAAAACTCGAAAAAATCAACGAAGAAGACTCAAGTAAAAGAAAATTCGCAAAACATCTGGGGAAATCCCGAAGGGAGGAAAAGTAACACGAGTGCCCTGCCCCAAAACTTCGATAAAACAAAAAGAAAATTCGGATGAGAGGGACCACAAGCACTCGTATGGGGCCAGGCTCAGCTATGTTTATTCTCGAGGATCCACGAAGGCTACTCGGTCACCCAAATGTATAAAACCCGCCACTCGTCTAGAAGGGTGTCTTGAACAACACTTAGGGGGAGTTATTTCCCAGCCTAAACAGGTATTTGTCAAGTGGACAACCAACTTTTAAACGTATTTTGTTAAAATTTATGTTTTTGACATACACACAAATTTTAAACATACAAAGAAGAGTTATCAATTTTTTGTTTCATAGAAAAGTATATTTTTGTTTGAAAATAGTTTATCAAAACTTATCTTTTTTTTTTTTAGAAAATTTTGTTGTCCACGAGTCGATTACGCTACCAGGCATATGACTGCCAACAATCTGAGGAGGTTCGAGCCGACTCCCGCTAGACTAATGTCGGCGAAGGATACCATATCATATTGTTCATCAAATGCTTGGATCTTGATGTTATAGGATAGGACATCTTTTTGTTCTATCTTCGGTGTGTCTTTATCATCAACACCGTACGCCCCAAAACGACTACTGGCGACCTTGTTTGATGGTTTTACGTATAGCAAAAGGCTATACCTGGACACTTATGCATCGGACATAAGCATCAAAAACCGAACCAAGAAAAAGGAAAAGGGGTGAGAGAGAGGAGACACTGATCCATCTAAAACACCGAAAAGGAGATTGGATCAGTTCTTAAAAACTCCTATCGAAAAGACCTGGAAAAGTAGGGTCCGAGGTCTTTCCTAACAAACCTAAAAAACGTAGGATTAATCAAATCAACCAAATGCTCTCCCGAATAAAGATTGCAAATCTTCCCCAGATCCCAAAGTTGATATCAAAATCTTCCAACTTTCGAATTAATCCATAACCTCACATATCAAATAAGCGTAAAAATCTTCCCACATAACCAAATAAATGCTCACGGCCGGGGCAGCAAGGGAAACAACCAAAACACGTTCACGGGTAAGGGGAGCAACCTACCCAAATCTTTTATATCATAAGAAAAAGATG